>JASTWQ010000521.1:0-126524 GCA_035220615.1 Leptothorax acervorum | reverse complement strand
CCATATGGATTTAGCGAGCGAGCCCTTCCCCGCCGGTCGCGTTTATTATTTGCCCCATCATGACGTCTCCAAACTCGATAGCACCACCACAAAACTTCGAGTCGTTTTCGATGCCTCTTTGCCCGAACGGGCTATCTTTAAATAGCTTACTGCTTAGTGGCCCGAAATTGCAGCCTGACATTGTCGCAGTCTTGCTCCTCTTTCGCGCTGAGCCCGTGGCCATTACCGTGGACGTGAAGCAGATGTTCCGGCAGATATGGATAAACCCGGAGCATCGCAATTATCAGCGCATCGTCTGGCGCTTTTCGGAGTCGGATCCTATCCTCGACTATGTACTCAAAACGGTCACCTTCGGCGTCACCTCTTCCCCGTTTCTAGCTATCTATTGCTTACTTCGTTTAACTTACGAAAATCGCGATAAATATCCGTTAGTTTACGCCATAATAGTCAAGGCGCTATACGTGGACGACGTCGTGGCCAGTGTCCGCACAGTTGAACAAGCTGTCGCGCTTCGCGATCAATTACTTGAATTGTTTTGGAGCGCCGGCTTCGAATTGCGAAAATGGGCGAGTAGCCTTTCCGCCGCGTTGGATGGTCTCGACCCAGAAATATGTAGCGAAACGATGCTTTCCTTCGAACCGACCGAGGATCAAGCGCTTAAGGTTTTGGACTTTTTCCCCGCGAGCTCGTGGCTAATTCGATCTGGTGGAAAGGCCCCGAGTGGCTAGTAGATTTCGAGTGCCGTGCCGAGCCTGCACTATCAGCGGAATCTCTTCCAAGCGAGGAAGAAAGGATCGTATCTCTCGTCGCGCTCGATCCACCTAACTCAATATATTTGTTACTAGATAGATTTTCGTCGTTGGATAAAATTTGTAGAATAGTAGCGTACCTATACTTTAAGATTTGCGAATAGTTTTAGTGCCAAGCCGCTACCCGCGACATTGGCCGTAGATCAGCTTGAGTTGCATTCCGCGTTATTAGTAGTAGTAAAAATCGTACAATTAGAAGTTTCTCGCGATGAGATAGATAGACTTAGAAGCGGAAAAAGGATTCCTAAGTATCTTCTCAAACTCGCTCTTTTTCTCGATACTACGGGCGTTCTCAGGGTGAGCGGTAGGCTTGTACACTCGGTACTGCCTTTCGAGACCAAACACCCAGTTCTCTTGCCTAATAAACACAGGCTTACTGAACTCGTTATTAAACACGTGCACCGTGGTCGTCTACACCTGGGTAGACTCACGATGCAATACTTAATCGCTCAACGATTTTGGATCCTCGGAGTACACCGCGCAATCAAACGCGTACTCTCGGGTTGCTATAAATGCTTTCGGGCTAATGCGCATGCTACACAACCCTTCATGGCAAATCTACCGGTCGAAAGAGAAAGCATTCATTTATTAACGCGCCCTGGGATTGTATCCTCTCAGGCGCACAAATAGATACATCAGAAAATACCCTTCATAATAATAATTAATACCATGCGCTCTGTTTACATAGGAGTATGAGTAAGCACGTGTGTGTGTGTGTGTGTGTGTGTGTGTGTGTGTGTGTGTGTGGTGTGTGTGTGAGTGTGTGTGTTATACAATAGCACAGCAAAAAATTTAGCATATTATCAGGCAGAGACAGTCGCAATATAATTCAGCCAGAGTAAAGAAACGCAGAGATTACCAAAGTCAATATACAAAGCGCAGAGATTACCAGCATAACAGAGTACAAGATCACGCAGTAAAATCAAGCAAAGGAGGTTTCAGTATAGCTCAATTAGAATACCAAAGCTAACATGCCGGCATTATAAGAAAGATAGCAAACTGCCACAAAAACGCAAGTACGCGTGCGCCCAACAACAAACCAGAGCAATCATGTGGTAATTCATTTATGTCATAGTGACCTGAAGTAAATATTTCTATAATCTGCATTTAAATTCAGTAATGGTTTCTGCTCCTCGAATGTCAGATGGCAAGTCATTCCACAGCTTAGCCGCACTAAATTTAAAAGAGCGCCTGTAAAGCTCAGTTCTGCATGGAGGCAGAGAAAGAAGATCATCAGCCGCTCTAGTGCTCCTACTTGACACCGCTGATCTGATTGTGAGACCATTGTAGAGAATACCAGGTTGATGTGAAAGTATGATGCTGTATAGCTGACATCCTACAAAATAGCTTCGTCTCGCAGCCACCTTTTTTTTTTTTTTTTGACGCGGGGAAATCTTCGACCCTGGGTTCCCGGGCAAGCCCAGTATGTGGCCCAGGGCCTACTCTGATGTTCTGAGGGGGAAGACCCCCCGCCCTCGGGGGAGAGGACGGAGGAGTGCCGGATTCCTACCGGCTAAAATCCCGCGGGGATCCTTCTCGGCGCGTTTGGTGTGAGGAAGCCCCGGGAAACGCCATGATTCATCCGGGACTCCCTCCGCGCCGTGCCCGTAAGGGCACCTGTCCTGGGGGGGAGGCTAGTCCTCCCTCCTAGCCTATAAGGCTGCCGCTTCTGTTGTGGCGGACCGGGGGGATCCCCGCCCCGGCCCGCCACCCGTCACATTGGGGGTTTTCTGGTTGCGGGCGCGCGGGAGCCCCCGCTCGCGCGCCCGCACCCCCATCCGCCCCCCTCCCAAGCAGGGGGGGCTGCTTCTTCTCGTATCCGAGCCCTCCCCGCTCCTCCTCCGTTTGGGCAGGGGTGGTGGGCGGGGGGGGGGGCTGACCTCCCGGGTGGGGACGGACGATGACCGCCAGGCGTGGGGGGGGGGGGGGCGGGCCCAAATACGTAGGCCCGCAGCCGCCTCGGCGCTCCCCCCCGGGCCTAATAGCGGGGGGAGCGGGCCCCCAACGAACGGTAAGGCCCGCAGCGACCGAGGCAAACCCCCGACAGCCACCGACCGCCCCCCCCCCCTAGCGTCAGATGTCCCCCCCAGACGAGGGGGACAAGACGCGGGGGCGCGGCGCCGCCGTTTTGGCGGCAGCCGCGGCCCATTGTCGTCGTGGTGGCTGCCGCTCCCGCCGCCGCCGTCACCCCCAGACGGGCGACGACGGCGCAGCAGTGCGCGCCGCCGCGTCAGCGGCGGCGACGACCTCCCCGCGCTCCCCGCGCTCCCCGCCCTGTTTCGGGCCGTGGCGCGGGGGGCGCCCGTACGCGTCGGGCAGCGACGCCGCTCACGCCGCCGTCGCTGTCGTCGCGGCGGCGGTGGTCGCCCGCCCCCGCCGCCGCCGTCACCGTCGCTGTCGGGAGGGGGGCCTACCTCCCCCCTCCTGATCCTCTCGGCTGCCTCCTTCCGCGACATTACGCTGCCGCAGAAGGAGACAAAGGCCGACCATTTGACCTCTCCCTGTGGTCCAACCACCGCCTCGACGATGGCCGGCAGGGAGACGTCCCCTCCTATCTCCGCCCGGAGAACACGACGCAGCTCTTCCCACGCCGGACAATGCTCCAGCGTGTGCTGCGCCGTGTCCGTCGCCTCCGGGCAGTGGTGGCAGCCGGTGGTGCTCTCCTTTCCAATGCGGCACAGGTACTCCCCGAAACAACCGTGTCCCGAGAAGACCTGCGCCGCATGGAACGTCAGTCCGCGTCCCCTTCTGAGTTCCAGCCATTCCCGTAGGAATGGTTGGATTGCCTCACGGACCCTCCTCCCCGCCCGCTGTGGGAGTGTGAGCATGGCGCTCCACTTCCGGAGGAGGGTCTCCTTGGCTCGGCGCTTCAGCAAGGCCCTCGCCCTGGGCACGACTATGCCCCCCCTCGATTCGATCTCCCTTATCCTCCGGTAGGTTCTCGTCTGAGAACCCGCCAAGAGATCGATCGGGGGAATGCCGGCGAGGACCGTCGCCCCCACGTGGGATACGGTCCGGTACGTCCTGGCCGCCCTATTCGCAATGATGCGCTGGGCGGCCCTCAGTTGCCTGCCTAGGCGGTCGTTCTGCATGACCTCCTCCGCCCAGACAGGCGCTCCGTAGAGGAGCACTGAGTGGACGACCGACGCATATAAGCGACGCACCCGCCCGCCGGCGCCGCCCAGGTTGGGCAACAGCCTGGCCAGGCAGTTTGCCATGGTCATGGCTTTTGGCACCGTGCGGGCGATGTGCTCGCCGAAGCTGCCCGTCTCGTGCAGCCACACCCCCAAATATTTGAGTTGGGGGGTGGCCGGGACGCGGACTCCCTCAACGTAGATGCTGGGCCTCGTTTCCGGGGGCGGGCCCCGCAGAGCGCGGTTGAAGAACCACGTGACTTGCGTCTTCTGCGGGGCCACCCTGAGGCCCAGCTCCCTCACTTTACGCACCACCGTGGCCGCCGCCGCGTTGGCCAGTCCGGCCACCTCCTGCCAGCTCCCCCCGCCGACGCCCAGGTACACGTCGTCCGCGTACCCGGACAACCAGCAGCCGGCGGGGAGAATGGCCCGCAGGACCAGGTCGTAGCCGATGTTCCATAGCAGGGGTCCTAGGACGGACCCCTGCGGAACACCGCGCTCGATGAGCCTGGTCCTCGACACTCCGTCCTGGCCGATATATGATACGCCCCTGCCCCGGAAGTAATCGGCGATCACCGCCACCAAGTAGGCGGGAACGCCGAACCTCCGTAGGGCCTCTCCGATCGCAGTCCAGGGGAGGGTGTTAAATGCGTTGGACACGTCAAAAGATATGCCCAACGCCACCCCCCCCCCCCGCTCGCGACTGCTTCCGTGCGGGAGACGACGCGAAGGATCGCGCCAATCGTCGATCTTCCCGCACGGAATCCGAATTGTTCGTCGGAGAGGCCACCACCCTCGCGCCGGGACAGGTGCCCGACGAGGCGTTCGGCGATTACCCTTTCAAAAAGTTTGCCAGCCTCGTCGAGCAGGCATATCGGCCTGTACGCAGACGGGGAGTCCGCGGGCTTACCCTCCTTCGGCAGGAGGACCAGACTGGCCTCCTTCCAGCGATTGGGGAAACGGCCGGTCCTCAGGCATTCGTCAAAAACTCGCTTCAGCCGACCGGCCAATCCCCCCGCGGCCAAGATTAACGCTCGGCCCGGGACCCCGTCAGGGCCAGGGGCCTTGCCCCTCTTGACCCTGCGGAGTGCTCTCCCCAGCTCCTCCTCGGACACCCCCAGCTCGTCGCTCCACCCCGGGGCATCTGCCACGGGGAAGAGGACGGCTCCTCCTAGGTCGGCAGGAAAGAGAGTATCTATAACCCTGCCGACCAATGGGGGGTCCAAGGTTTCCGTAATTGGGGGCGTCCATGGTCTCAGTTTTTTGAGGACCATTTTATATGGACGCCCCCACAGATCCTCGTCGAGCGCGGAGAGCAACTCGTCCCAGGCCCTGCTCTTGGCCGCCCTGATCGCTCTGGAGAGGACCTGGCGGGCGACGCGCCAGGCCTCTCCAGTCTCCCTCTCGTCGCGGGCTCCGCGCCCCGCTCGGGCGCGGAGCCATTCGCGGTTTGCGCGGACGGAGGCTCGCCGAAGTTCGGCGATGTCTTCCGTCCACCAGTACGCCGCCCTCTTGGGGGAGGGCCTCTTGGCGCGGGGCATCGATGCGTCGCAGGCTTGCGACATGATGCCCCGCAGCCGCTCTACCTCTTCGTCAATGTCGAGGCCCCCCCTTCACCGGCGCGCACGGCATTCTCGTCATCGCCCCAAGTAAGGGCGATGACCGCCGCCCGCAACCGGTCGGGCTCTAACTTCTTGACGGCCCATCTCCGTCGGGACGCCTCGTTTGCGCGGCGCCGGGCCAGCACGTCCCGGGGGGCTGCAGATATCTCCATTTCTATCTGCCGATGGTCCGACAGGGTTTCCCTGCGGACCATCACCCCCCAGTTGCGTATCATGCGCGCGGCAGGGGGGGACGCCCACGTGAGATCCACGATGGACACCCCCTGCCGGCGCACGCACGTGCTACGGCGGCCCGTGTTTATCAAACACAGGTCCAGGCCCGACGCCCACCCCTCCAAGGCACGCCCTCTTGGGTTCGCGGCGGGGGAACCCCAAAGGGGGTTCTTGGCGTTAAAGTCCCCCGCCACGATAACCCGTCCCGCCGTCGCGAGGAGGTGCCTGCGGACACACGCGTCCAAGTCGTTCAGCACCTCCTCGAACTCGGCGAGACTCCACCTCGGAGGGGCGTAGACGCCCACAACGGAGACGAGCCCCCACCTGACCGCCACGAATCCCACCCCGCTCTCGGTGCGCGAGCACGGGGGGGATTCGGGCGTGTCCCTCCAAACAATGGCGACAGAGCCAGCCCTGTCCGCGGCCCAGCAGGGGTGGCCCGCCGGGACCGCGTACGGCTCCGCCGCCACCCCCAAACCACACCCGCGCTCCGCCATCGTGTGCAGGAATAAATCCTGGGCGGCGCGGGCGTGGTTCAAGTTACCTTGTAGGAGGCGAAGGGGCATTACAAGTAGCCCGGTTCAGGCTCCTCCGCCTCCACCTCCATTTCGGCGGGTTCCTCCCGGGGGAGGGCCGCCTCTACCTTGGGCCCGGTGGCCGCCTGTGCCCCCGCGGGCCCGTCCGTCCACCCCACGGACTTCGGACCCTTCGACCCCTCCATCTTCCCCTCGCCCGCGACCGGTTTGGTCGGGGGCACAACGGTCACTCTGTGGCCGGTCAGGTCCCTCACCTCCCTCACCGCCGGTTTGGCGGCGGAGGGGGCGGCCCGCGACGGTGGCGGCGGCGGCGGCACTCGGCCCCCCCTCGCCCGGTCGTTGGTCGCCGCGGGCCCCTTTGGGGGCCGGGCGCTCTCCTTCCTCCCGGAGGCAGGGGGCGCCGCCCGAGCGCGGGCCCTCCCCCCCCAGCAGGGCAGGCCTGGCCGCCCATCCTATGCTGGGATGGGCGGCCCGCGTCGGCACAGACGGCGCACCTTACGGGCGCCGTGCAGCCTCGGGCCTCGTGCCCGACAACGCCGCACCGGTAGCACGCTCCGGTGCGGTCGGTTCGGCCCTTACACGTCGCCCGCGTGTGCCCCACCTCCAGGCAGCGGAAACACTGGAGTGGGCGCTTCGCCAGGACTTCGATTCTGGCACGCGCCCACCCAATGTCCACTCTCGACTCTTTCGCGAGCCGGTTCGCCGCAGCCAGGGGGCACCTGACGAACATTGTGTTCATGCCCCCCGGCGCCCTCCTGGCGGGGGCCGTCCGGATGGAGGTTGGGGGAACTCCCCCTTTCTCCCCCAGCGCGGCCCTCACCTCCTCCTCTTGGACAGAGTCGTCCAATCCGGAGAGCCGCAATTCGGCAGTCATCTCCGGACGGACGACTTTTACGCCGGCCCTAGCCGCCAGCGCCTCTCTCATTTTAGCGGCCAGGGCGTCCGCCTTGGCCGCGTTGTCGGGACCCGCGATTTCAAAACTGAGAGCCCCGGTCGCCGTCCTTCGCACGTTCGGGGCGCGGTCCAGGCCGAGCTCAGAGAGCTTAATGGCCTTTCTCGCCTCCCCGACGCACTCGGCGTAGTCACCCTCAGGACATGTGAGGGTGACCGCCGCGGTGCGAGGCGGCCTTCTCCCGGGGCTCTTCCTCGCGGGGGCCCCCGCTACTCCCCCCCCTTTTTCCCGGCGGCGCCCGCCGAGCCGGGCGTGGGACCGGGCTTTTTTGCGGCCCCAGTACCCCCCAAGCCGGGCGTGGGAGCCTTTCCGCCGGCCTTCTTCGCCTTGCGCCCCACCACCTCAACCCAGGATTGGGTCGTCGGGGCGGCTGCTGGGGCGCTTGGGGGTCTCGGCGCCTGCTTGGAAGGAGGGGGCTGCTCCCTCCCCCCGGCAACCTTCTTCTGTCCCTTCGTGGGCTCGGCGCCCTTGCGCGTCACTGGAGGGGCCCCGGGCGCGCCGCCCGCGCCTCTCCCGCCCCCGGCCGGCCCGGCGGGCGCGGGCGCAACGGGAGCAGGTTTTGCCGCTACCTTCTTTGGCCCCGACGGGGGCCCGCTTGTCGAGGGGCCGCTCAGTCCGGCCCCAAGACCGAGCCCGGCCGCCAGCCCCCGGAAGAGCTCCTCCATTTTCCCAGAGAGCGCCCGGAATAGGCGGCCCTCCAGGTCCGGCTCCACGGCGCGGGCCGCGGTGGTCGGGGGCAGCGACATCGGCGGTACTTCGCCGTCGATGATCCTGGTTTTGCCACCGATCGGCGGCCTCACCGCGGCCGGCATCCCCTCCCGTCGGATTTCTTCCAGCACCGCTCTTCTGGTGCTGGCGGCGGCCGCGGCCTCCTCCATCTCGTCGTCGACGGGGGCATCTTCCGTCTCCTCCGGGCCGGAGTCGACCACGCTGGCGCGTCGCTTCTTCGCCCCTCTGGGCGCGCGCGGCGGCTGGTGCTGCCGTCCCTCCTGTGGCTGCTGCTGCTGCTGCTGTTGTTGTTGCTGCAGCTGCAGCATTTGCTGCTGCATTTTTTGCAGCTGTTGCTGCAGCTGGGCGTTGCCTTCCTGCAACGCCCGCAGGCCACTGATCTCCGCCTCCTGGACGGAGACTTTGCGCCTCAGCTCCTCGAGCTCTATGTCTCGGCCGACACCCACATCCGAGTCCGTTATCCGGAGCACCAATTGCCCCGTGGCGGCGGCGATTGTGGCCGCGGCGTCATTGAGGGCCCCTCTCATCCTCCCGTTCAGATTCGAGGACCGCTCCGCCACCTTGTCTATGGTGGCGACGCCCCCGAAGATGAGGCCCGGTATCTCCTCCGTCGGAGCGTGTTTCAACCTCTCCCTTTCCCGGATCTCCTTAATTTTCCGGTTTTTGGAGAGGTTGGCCGGAACTGAGGAATCCCCGATTTTCCCCAACTCCCGCTCCGCCGCCTCGGCCTTCTTTTTGGCCATCTCCGCCCGCTTCCTATAATAGACGCCGCTAGTGGGACGGCGCCCTCGCGTGTCCCCGGCCTTATTTAGGAACCCGTCCTTGCCGGGGTCCTCGATAGGCTCGTCGGAGCTGTCGACATAGTGCGTCGATCCCTCCGCCTGTTCATCGACGTCGGTCGTTTTGTCGCCGTCGACGCGCATGACGACGTCGCTGTCGTCGTCCTCCTCCTTCTTATCGGCCGGGCGGGTCCGGGACCGGGACCGGAAGCGGGACCCATCTCCTTTCTCCGTTGCCGACTTGGCGAGGCAGCCCCGGATTGCTCCGGGAATTGACACCCTCTCCCGTGTCTCTGAAGAGGGAGCCAGTGCTACTTGCCCTGGCCCTCCTCTCCTTGACACTCTTCGGCGCCGCAAGACTGCTACGTCTTGCGGCGCCGCTCTCGCCTCTGCTCACGCTCTGTTCTTCAGAGCGCTGCTCCTCTTTGTTCGTGTGGGTTTTATTATCGCTCATTTTTGTTTAAATCCCGCTACCCGTCACGGCTCGGGGTTGCCCCCTATGCCCCAGCCCCCTGCCAACAGCAGGGCGACTGGGACTCCATGTCCCTTACTCACCCATGAGGAGAGGGCATCAAGGCCCAGCTCCCCATGGGCTTTCGGGGCTCCCACCGCTCCGACCCGGTGGGCATCGCGACGGGCGCCGCCACGCGGGGGGCCCCACGGACAGACAGACCACAGGGTGTCGCACCCCACCCAAGGTCGTGCCCGCCGTGGCGACCGGCATGCAATCCTTGCCCAGGGCCGAGGTAACCTCCGCGCCCTGGCCAACCGCCTACTCCGACGGCCGGGTTCGGGAGGGATGCGATCCCCAAACCGCCGGAGTTACCCGCGCGCCGCCGGTCTATTTCACCCGGCGGCCAAGACCCGCCGGCCCCGACCTCGGAATACGTCCGAGCGGCCCGACGGGTCTCCCTTCGCAAGCGTCGCCCGGCCCCAACCTCGGAATATGTCCGAGTGGCCCAGGCGATCTCCCACCCAGGTCGCTGGCCCCGACCTCGGAATACGTCCGAGCGGTCCAACGACCCTCCACGCTCGGCAGACCGTGGGACCACGTCCCTGGTGTGCAACCACCGAGTGTGGGCCTCTCCTCCGTCCAACCCAGGACCACGTCCTGGGCTGGGTCAGAAGAGGGATACCCTCCCTCCCCCTCCTGCCGGAGCACCGGCGTGCAATGGAGGAAGGAAGAGGGGCCTTCCCGTCCCTCGGCGAGACGACATCCCTGCCCGCCTCGGGAACGGGGACCTCCCTCCCCATCAACCCCGTGGTTTTTTATCGAGGTGACCTTCCTCTATGCCGGCGGGAGGTGTAAAAACATCCCCCTAACGGTCCCGGCCGACCGGGCGTTTAAAGTCAGGGTCGCCATCCCCTACCGGCTATTGGAGCTGGGTAGCCGAAGCTAACCGCAGATTCCTAAGAGGGTAGCCGGGCCCCCGGTTTTTTGTCTGGGTTTTCCTTCCCATAGGTCGGCGGGAGAGCTAGGGCTCAATCCCTCACGGCCCCGACCGGCCGGGTTGACTTTTATAGAGGCCTCCCACCTCGCGGGCCCTGAAAAGGGCCCCCCGGTCTCCGCCAGCCTCGCGGCCGACGGAGATTACGGTGCTGCTGTGCTTGGGTACCTCGGATTCGCAATGCCCGTATCGGGGACGGCCCCGGGAGTCCCTAGGGACACCCGGGGGACCGCCCCACGCCCCCTGAGGGGAGCCACCTTGAGCCAGCCCAGCTTTTGGTAATATGGCGTAATATGCTCATCTCGTCTAGCTCCAAACACGAATCTTACACAGGCATTCATAGCTCTATATAATCGTAAATTTTGTTCCTCTGTCATATCCGTATATGCCGCACAGCAATAATCCAACTGCGGGAAGATCAATGAGACAATCAATTTTATTTTTAATGCATTAGCAACAAATGTTTTGATATCTTAAGCTGGTATAGCTTGGAACGTATTTTTCCAACAGTTTCAGTCACCTGCTTTTCCCAGGCCAGAGTACTGGTTACACGTACTCCAAGATATTTAACGTCACGTGTGAACTGAACCACCGTCTCATTTACTATGACATTCGGAAAACTGTCAAGCTCAATGGCATTAATGTATCGAGCTGTGCCAAAAATAATAGCCTGTGTCTTACTCGAGTTAAGCAGGAGCCCATTACATTCTGCCCACCGTACAATTGATTCGATGTCTTCATTTACCTCCAGGATACCATTATACAAGTATCGTGGCTCACAATGTAAGTAAATTTGAAGATCGTCCGCATAAAAGTTGTATTTACAATGCCGCAAGATGTTCTTCAGATCCGAAATATAGAGAGTAAACAACAGCGGTCCCAGAACAGAACCCTGAGGTATTCCAACTCTAACATGCGCCAAGAGAGAGGTAACATCCTCGAACCTATCACAGACAGCTTGGGATCTATCAGTCAAATAAGAATTAATCCAACAGAGTACAGATTCTGAGAAACCCATGTTTCTGAGTTTATTAATAAGGATGTGACGCTGAACCCTGTCAAATGCTTTAGAAAAGTCGAAGAAAATGGAGACAGTGACCTCTTTAGAGTCCGCCGCCTGCCTCACCTCATCCAACATCCTTATAATGCATGTCTGCGTTGACGAGTTTTTTTGATATGCAAATTGACATGGATCAAGCAAGTCATTGTCTTCCAAATATTGTATTATCTGCTCCGATACAATCCTTTCAAGAGCCTTTGAAATTGTTGGCAGGATAGATATAGGCCTTTAGTGCTGTGCCAACGTCGGATGCCTTACCTTAGGTATCGGAGTTATTAGTGCGGTCTTCCAAATCTTCGGTACAACTCCATGCATAAGAGAGAAGTTGAAAATATGCTCAACTACAGGCATCAAGCTAGGTAAAACCATTTTTGTTAATTTCAATGATATTCCATCAGAACCGACTGCATTTGACTTAATCCTAGCCAAAGTTTTAGCTATAATTCTCGGCGTTGCATATGTAAAATATAGTTTACTATCATCAAAGATCCTATCCGGTCGACTGGTCTCGCTGTCCTCATCCTGTGCCACCTGAACCGCATCATTCACAAACCATTTATTAAGCTCATTTACAGAGCAAGCAAGACACCTATCGGCCTCCCTTGCTTGAATCAAACCAAGATGTCTTAATCTGCTCCATGTGACAGCTGCGTTATCCTCTTGACTAAAAATGGACATATAATAAGTCTTCTTTGCCTCCCGCACCAAACTCTGCACATGGTTTCTCATTGCCTAGAAAATTTCATAACTTGCACCATTCCTATTTTTACGCCATACTCTTCTAAGTCTGTCTCTCTCACGCATATAGTTTTTTATTTCATTAGTCAGCCAAGGTGCTGGCAGATTCCTAAAGAGTATCCTCTGTAAAGGAGCATGCTTGTTATAGTGGTCTAAAATTTTATTATTGAAAATATCGACCTTCTCTTCAATACAGTTAGAATTTATGAGATCTTGCCAGTTACATTCACCTATTTCTGTTAGAAAGCTATGCTCATCGAAGTTTTTAAAATTCCTACATAATATTAATCTAGGTGGGCGACGTTTGATGTTAATTCGGTAGATGATATATATCAGATCATGCGCCGATAGGAAAGAAACTGCAGATTTGCCAAACCTTATAAGCTTGCATTCATCATCCATGATGCATAGATCCAAGAAAGTGCTGGAATTCTTCAAGTGATGTGTAGTTCCGTACGGCACCAAATACATATTCGAGGATGCAATGAAACTTCTAAGTTGTGCATTATCGTATGTATCAACCATCATATCGGCATTAAAATCTCCGAATATTATTGAGTGCCGATATTTCGTCTGTAAATCCAGGAAAAGATATTCAAATTCTTGTAAATAACCACAGTTTGGTGGTCTATATACGATTGCAAGTAGGAGCTTGGAATTGCGATCAAATTTAATTTCCGCTATTAGGAATTCTGGTTTACAATACTGCTCATCCGTCGCTGACTGTTCAATGATTACAGCACTGAGTGAATTTAGCAGGAAAAAAAGCCACACCTCCTTGCCGCTCAATCCTGTCACATCTATAGAGCGAATAGCCCGGAAGAGCAATCATGTTGTCAGGAGTTTCAGGTTTGAGCCAGGTTTCAGACATGAAAATAATGTGATATCCCTTGTCTACAAAAAAGTTACGAAATTCATCGAGATGTGCCATTATGGACTGACAGTTCACATGACAGACACGCAAATCTTCATACTCTGGATCGAAGTTAACCATAATTGATACTCGTAAGTCTGTCCTTAATTTTACCACCTAAAATAGGACACTTCCTTGCATCCATGGCCGAATGAGTAGCATTATTCGAAGAGGTCTTCACGTTACGCGAACAGTTTCCACACGTAGGAGGTTTGTCTCTATTTTTACAGTCTTTCATCTCATGCGCTTCAGAGCAGTGTCCACAGGCAGGCACAGATTTTCAATCTTTAGCAATATGTCCAAACATCAGACATCTATAACATTGTAATACTCTTATGTGATCCGCAAAATTACAGGCAGAGTATCGCAGATAGATGCGTCCACTGCCAAGCAGTCGTCTGCGCACATCCGGTGCCACTTCTAACACGCAGTTCGTATATCGCTTATCTGCTTTTGGTTGGTACATATATACGACCTTAAGGTCCGCATTTACATCCCCATTGAGATTCTGTGCAATAAGCTCCTCTTTTATTTCTTTATGTGACAATTCAGCCGGAACTCCATACACAATTAATTAAGCTTAACATTTTCCACGACCTTGAGTCCTATCCTTGCCAGATCTGGATGTGCCTTTATCTTCTCCATATTTGGAGAGATTGCCTCAATTCTTACTCCATTCTTGCCTACGCTCGTCACTTTTTTGACTTTGAGAGCGCAGTCAGAAGGTCTTAGCACTTTGCACATCGCCTCTCTAGTGGCTTGCGAAGAGCCGTACCTATCCGCATTCTTGTCATCAGGCACTATCATAAATGCCGTAGATGTAGGAACTTTTAGGGTAGGGCCACGTGAAACTCGTACTTCAGGTATACCCGCCGCTGTAACAGATGCGTATGTTCCCTTCATTTCCGAGCAAGCCGCATCAGACTTGTCTGTGTTAATCATATCAGGAGCTTTAATAAAATCCTTCATGACCTCACGTACAGCAGATTTAACATCATCGACCATGCGCTCCGCAGATTTAGCATCTAATAAATGAGCAAGGGTCGTCGCCATTTTTAGAAACGCCACCTTACAAAATCGAAAAGCTGTCCCTAATTGGGACCTTTTTTCGGCTGTTTCCTTGCTACTTAATAAAAATTTAGAGATAAAAACATCATGTTCATCAACCGATGACTTCAAAAAATTTATTCTATTTAAATCCACATGACCGCTCATAGTGTTATTATTGGACGCACCTGACAGACTTGACAACATCGTCTGCTGTTTATTCGCCGATCGCTTGTTTGTTTTGTCGCTGCCGCCGTCCTCCGAACCAGCCGCAACCGAAGTGTTGCCCCTTCCCGACATCGCCACGCATGCGCTCAAGTATCCAAGCAAAGGAACCTTGCCAGTTGACCAATATCAAAAAGAATCCAAGATACTCCAATCTCAGCATCCACCACAGAAACCACCGACAATATGCAAGTAGCAAGTAAAATAACCTTACTCAACACGCTTGTAACGATGCACCCCGGAATGTGCATCGTCCCGGCCGTTCACCAGCCGAGCCGCCCGGCCGACCACCTGTCGGGCGAAGAAAGGGGGCGGAATGCCCCCACATATTTTTAAACGAATAAAGTCGGCGCACTCGCCGCCGGATATCGATTCGAGACAACCGGATCGATATCCGAGAACGCCCGAAGAGTATCGAGCGCGTTCGCAACGCCGAAGCGCTCGGCGCCCCTACTCCGGCCCAACATCCCCGCTACGTGCGTCCTCGCGTCAGCGCTACCCCCCGCTACCGAACTAACGAGCCCGGGGGGTATAAAAAGGCAACGAATTTGCCTAATTAGCAGACTCCGTCGTGAGACAGTAATCCGTCCAGACCTGTCCGCTGCTCACGACTTCCAGTCCCGATCCCGCTCCTAGCAATCACCAGCCGTGTCGACGAGGTTGAGAGTACTCAGTCTCTATTCGGGAGTTCCCGTACGCCGACATCGCTTTCCTGATTCCCGGTCGCACTGGTGAGGTTGAGCGTACTCGTCTCTTCCGAGAGTTCTCGGTTACCAGTGCCACCGTTTCTCGCACGCTAAAAGTCCACGTCCCGTACGGAGCGTTCTCCGTACGTCGGGCGTACCCGGCCGTGGCCTTTTGCTTTCCTCGACGTGTACTGTACAGAGCGTGCTCTGTCCTGCCGGGTGTTCCCGGTTACCGTCCGCGTGTACTGCGGAGGAGAGTACTCCTCCCAGTCGGGTGTACCCGATTACACGCAGCTTCCTGGCATTATATCCACGATCCTCGTGCCGCGTACCCACTCGCCATTTGCACGCATTCGTCCGTGCGAATTATACACGCCTCGTGTCATTATATCGCGCACCTACTCGCGCCGCGTGCACGCCTCGCGCCTTTCTAGAGCATTTACGCGAATCTCCGAAATTAGGCGCCGCCCACTTACCGCGGTACTTTCACTTTCTAGCGCCGCCCCGCGTAGACTATCGACGCGCCCATCGATCGTGAGTCGAAACAACCCGCTAGCTACCGCCGCGAGCCGTTTCCGTAAATTCGGGGAACTAACGACGCCCCGCCTTGCGCTACCACCCAGAGCATATTTTGTCAAACACAAATTGTAATACGTACACGAACTCGCCGTATAAACTGTATGTAAACCAGTTATTTAATTAAAGCGAATAAATTATCTTTAAACCAGATCTTCGAGTATATATATATAAGCCCGAGTATAAGCGCTCTTTCCTCCGCACCTTTTTCTCGACCCTGACCACGCCGCGAGCTACGATCCGAGCTTCGAGAACACAGGTTGTTTTACGCTTCTGCAAAAAATTAAGGCCCCGAAGGGCATAAAGCGGCAGAAAAATCGTTCCAAACAGGGAGCACGAATTAACACGTCTATGCATACTCACGCTCACAAAAAGAGAGAGGTCACAAAGAGAAAGAGTTAGTCAAGCTAAGCCATTCTCGGTAGCCGGCATAGATTTTGCGGGACCATTCATGATGGTTACTCGTCGAGCTCGGGGAGTCTCCTCCTTCAAAGTGTTCATATGCCTCTTCGTCTGTTTCGCGGTCAAGGCGATACATCTAGAGATAGCCTTTTCGTTGTCAATGAACTCTTTTCTTGCTGCGTTGCGACGCTTTGTGGCCCGACGCGGACGCTGCTCACTATTATATAGTGACTGTGGCACTAATTTTGTGGGAGCCGCTCGGGAACTAGAGAACATGTGCCTCACAGCGGAGCGAGAGAAAATGAGATGGTCGTTTAATCCTCCCTCCGCGCCCCACTTCGGGGGCCTCTGGGAGTCTGGAGTCAAGTCGTTTAAAACCCACCTTCGGCGGGTGATGGGGGATCAAATTTTATCGATAGAAGAATTCACTACGATTCTCGCTCAGATAGAGGCCGTCCTGAATTCCAGGCCCTCTGTCCTATGAGCACCGATCCTTTTGATCTCGAGGTTCTATCCCCGGGTCATTTTCTTACGATGGACACCCTCGTATCGGTTCCCAGTCCCGACCTAACTCCGCTGCCCATGAATCGTTTGAGTCGATGGCAGCTGGCCCAAAAAATCCACCAAAATTTTTGGAAGCGCTGGCACCAGGAGTATCTTAATACTCTGCAACAGCGTCCCAAATGATGGACCTCAGCCAATCCGCTCAACGTAGATTCGTTGGTCCTTATCAAGGGCGAAAACGCGTCCCCCCTACGTTGGAGACGTGGAAGAGTGGAAGCGTTACATCCGGGTAGCGATGGCGTCCCGCGTGTCGCTACGGTGCAGGTGGCGGATGGCTCAATCTTGCGTCCCCTCGTCAAATTGTGCCCCTTGCCGATGGGCATTCTATCGGAGGCGACGGATTAGACAAAATACAACACATTGTATTTTGGTGGGCGGTATGTTTGGCGCTCACGTTGTACATATTAGTTAATAAGTTAATTTCCTTTTATTTGTATTAGTTAATAAGTTAGTCATTACTATTAGTATGTCACCGTCGGTAACTTCGATATCTAGCTTGGCGACTCGCGCGAAACGTTGGCGGATCGCGATCGCTTGTCAATATTCGCGCGACTCACCCGACTCGTGCTGCCCGCCCGCGGGTGGCATCCCCAATTATTGGGGAAAAATTGATGCTCGCGCCGTACTTCGCAGGAACGCAAGCCGAAGAGTGCCGAAGCACTAACTCATCGTTCGGATGTGTTTCAAGTCAAGACCTCTTCATTCGGAAGTCGTCAAATCAAGTTGTCTCCGCTTACAACGGAGACACTCTCTCACAAGTCAATCGTAGAAGAGAACACACGTTGTCGTCGACGAGTGCGCAATTATAAGAGTGTCGTGCCTTGCCTGCCTTGCTTGTCTGTCTGCCTGCCATTATCGCACGCCTGCCTTGCTCAACCCTTGCCTGACTGCCTACTCCTCCCGCTACCACGGAGGGCTCACCAGTTGACAGGAAGAACAAGATCGACAGAGACTGTTTGGAGAATAGCGCGCTCGAGTAGAAAAACCCGGCTAGCGACAGCGAGGCGACGCGGCGGGCGCGGCGAGGGGCGCTCGGTCCCGATCGTCTTTTCTCTAGCCGGTACGCGCTCTCGATTCCCGTAGCGACACAAAAAATTGCGCATTCGGTTAGAGTACTCGGAAGCGAGCAATCATACTGCATCACGCAGTTAAGTTAAAGTCATACGATTTGTGATTCGCCTGTTGTGGCAAAGCAAAAGCGAGCCTGGTAGTGACCAGGTCTTGATATTTATCCGCTATTAATATTGAGAGTCGCGGAAACTAAATTCAGTGAGTTTCGCGTGGCACCGGCCGGCGAGGCCTCGGCGGCCTTTCCCAGAGACGGCATACAGAAAGGAAAGTGAACGCTGTTCCGCTCAGTGTGAGAGTGTGAACCAACGCACTGCATCCCCGCCGACAGTGCATAACAACGTGGATCGACGTTGTTCCGGACGCGGAACAATATTCGAGGGAACGATCCTGGGATCCTGTGCGACGCCCCAGCACAGTTGCCTTCCCCAGTGACCAGATTGCTATCATCACCGATAAGTACTCTTTCCAATTCTCTCCGAGTGTTCGGATAACGCGTGTGCCACGCAATACTCGGCTGTCTTAAGCCGATCCGACGTTAGTCGGATAACTCTGTCGTGCGACAGACACGGTATCGATATATCGATTCATTTTATTCTAAGGCCCCGCTGTGGCCCTATTCGTATAATCCGATAAGATTACAATCATCCTGCGGAAATCAGGAATCACGTGCGCTCGACGTGATCGACAGAGACGATCGATTGTACCGTCCTTGAACTTCCGGTAGATTTACCCGTGTGGACATATGCGTAACTGAGACGCGATCCACGCTTCGTAAACGCATGTTTTTGTGGCATTCTTTGTGTATTTACCGTTTAAGTCGTCAATACAACGCGGTGTAATATTACGAAAGGAAGCGTTCCTTTCATATTATTTTGTGCGTTTGATATTATAAAATCTGTCTGAGGTAAAACACGTTTGACGTGATATGAGGCACGCTGCGCTCGAATTTAATACATGTCGCGCTGCTGCCTTTTGCGCTGCGAAATTTATATTTCCTGTCGCACCTTGCGGTAATAGTGATCCTCTTCCGGGATATTCGTCATCGATTCACCTAAATTCATTGATCTCGTGACATTCTCGAGAGTACTTAAAAGATTGGTCTCCTTGCATCCATTGTCTTATATTAACATATTACTTACTTTTAATAATTTACATTATAACGATCTTTAGTGTACTTCGTTCAAATTAATTGCTTTGAATATTTATCTATATAGTTGTGTTCTATTACATGTGCATAAAACAGTATACTTCAACAAGCATAACGTCCTTCTGACTACAACGCGCTGGTTACATTGCAATTCATATTCTTTGTGACATAAGTTCTTGAACAGAAAATTAATCTTTCGGTATCCGGTGGCGAATGACATATTATTAACTCTCCTTCACTGTTACCTCAAGTTGCATTATATTATGTTTATGTCTTTTTTCAACCATTATATGTCTTATGAATCTAATTATCTATATTTGTTTATGAATGATGTTTTTTCGATATCTGTGTTTGCGTTGTGTGCTAAATTCTTTCAGGACATGTACATCTTTACCCTTGTGATAATTATATGTATTAAATATATTTTCGTATCAACCTATCAGGGGGAGCGTGTGTGACTTGACTGAGATAACTATATCCCTGGTACCTGTTCGCCCTAAACGGATCATAGCTTTATACTTTTGTGCATTTCAAACAGAGACAGCTTTCCCCAGGAGGGCGCCGGGGCAACGATACGGTGAGTCACTTTGCATTCGTTTTTTCGTTTTCGTTTCTCGTTGCGTGCATAGTGCACTCAATTTATCCGTCGCTAATTCATCGCGAAGGGACCATATCCCCCTCTGGTTTTTCGAACCGAGCAACCTTCGTTAGAACTCTCGCGAATCCGGGGACGGTCTAACCCCCCCCCCCCCCCCCCAAGCACTTGCTCTTTCTTGCTCTCTCTCGCTCTCTAACGCTCTCGCTCGCTCTTTTTCGTTTTTTCTTGCTCTCTCTCGCTTTTTAACGTTCTTTTACTCTCTTTCGCTTTCTCTCGCTCTTTCTCGCTGTCTCGCTCTCTCACGTTTTTTCACACTCTCTCGCTTTTTCTCACTCTTTCGTGCTTTTTTTTGCCTCTCTCTCTCTCTCGTTCTCTAAAATAATTAAATATGATTGGTTGAATCCAAAAGTAAAAACCAATCACTTTTGACTGCTTTATTAGATGTACATACACTGATGATAATTAATAGAGTCCTTTTGCGTGTAGACTAGTATAGATAAACTTTCTAGGCGCGCGATTGGCGTAGGAGTAGGTTTATACCCTGTTTGCCGAGATTATATTTAGGTCGGACAAAAATTTGTCCACTTTGCGCCAGTCTTCGCTCACAGAACATCTAATTTACGTATACTGTACGCCACGTTCTAGAGACTTTACCCCCACTTTGCCGGCCTATGCGCAAACAGAGCAAAGTATAGAAATAGTGCGCTTATCTCATAAGACCACTACTTTTGACCGATTGGCCTACTGAAAAGTGACGCCCGAATTTTACGTGATGGTAACGAGAGAGAGCGAGAAAGAACGTAAAAGAGCATTAGAAAGCGAAAAAGAGCGAGGAAAATCGAGAGAAAACAAGAAAGAGCGTGGAAGAGCGAGAGAGATCGAGAAAGAGCTTGAAAGAGCGTTAGAAAGCACGAAAGAACGAGAAAGAACGTTAGAAAGCGAGAGAGAGAGCAAGAGAGAGCGAGAGAGAGCGTGAAAGATCGTTAGAAAGGAAGAGAGAACGAGAAAAAGCAAGAAGGAGCGAGAGAGAGCGTGAAAGAGCGTTTAGAAAACAAGAGAAAGCGAGGAAAAGCAAGAAAAAGTGAGAAAGAGCGAGGAAGAGAGAATTGACGTAGAACTACGTCTTTGTCGACAGTAAGTAGGGGGTAAGTAGGGGGTAATATTGGGAGCAGAGATGCAACGAATGCAACGAAAACATGTCACACTTTGAACGTTTATATCTTCGAAACTAATAATCGTAGAGTAATGATTAATACGTCATTAGATAGCTTATATAGTCCCATTTTTTCTCGTAAGCCTCAAAAGTCTTAAAATGCTTCCTTAATAAGGAAGCCAAACAATTATAAGCAAATAATTATGCTCAAGTCTCAACCACTTTCAATTTTGGCAATTTAATATTAATTATTGGCAACTTTTCTAATTCCATTATATTCTTCAATCTTTTCTACCCCTATTTCATATACAATGCTTTAAGATTTGGTTGATTAGACTCAGTTTTGATAATTCATCAAAGGTTCGAAAGAAGTAGAATTTTCCAGATTTGGCGTAGGTACTATTGTATGTGTATTATTATTGCCTTCAGATATGCTGCTGTTCAGATCCAGTGCTCGAAAAATGTTTTCCTTTTCTGCTTGACAAATGCTTTCACTTGATGAATTGGAAAAATTAAAATTGTTTCGAGATTTCTTAATGGAAACAGACTTTGTCTTTCTGATATGACCATCTATGTGCCTATAAAAGTTAGACAATATCCATTTACTCTTCCCATCTTTTTGAAACACTTTGTTAACGTTACATTCACTATCACATAAAGAACATGTTATTTGAGAAGAATATGTGAATGAATTTAAGGCATTTTGTGGATCTGCTAAAATTGTAACATTAACCTTCAAGTCAGCCAACACTTTCTCTTGTAATTCTGTATCGTTCATTAGTTCTTTTGAATTTTTTACATACAAAACAATTAAATTTTAATTTTTTTCTTTTCTCCTTCAACATCACAACCATTTGGAATAATTGGATCACTCGATGACATACTGGTTGTCTTTGTGTTAGTTTCTTTTCGATACACAGAAGTTGGTGAAAAATTGTTAATTTTTTTATTCCAAACTTGCGTTTTTAAAGACTTAACGTAAGTAATTACATTATGAATCTGAGTTTTTACGCCACTCATGAAACGAAAACTTTTTGGGTTCTTATGGAAAATTCCAAAAAAACTTTCGAGATTTTCAGTTTCATCCAAAAGTAATAGTAAATCATTTGCAACAAACTTTTCCATTTCGTTGATTTGCGCTTCTCCGACTTCACGTAAAGATACATAATTATCTACAAGGTGTATTTTAAAAATGTTTTTTACATACGACGGCAATTTAATAGATGTATCAGTCTCGACTGTATTCCAAAATATTTCTGCTGCAGCTTCTTCAGATTCTTTTTTTCGTCTGCAAGTTGTAAACTTTTCATCTCGCTTTTTATTTATACTGTTAATATCAGTTTGTGTTTGTTTTGAGGCCATTACAACACGAGGTTTTACAATATTCATACTATCCTACAAAGATAAACAATATTTAGAAAATATGTATATAAATACAATTTTTATTAGACTGTACAAGTGTATTTGAATTTTCGCATTTGTAAAATTTTACTAAAATTGACATATGAATAACACTATTTTAAAAGTATTTAATAGATTACACGGAGAAAAATGTTAGGTTTTGACAAGCGAATATTAGCCTGTGACATCAATATTGTAGTGCTGGAATGGACATAGTCATCAGGTAGCCTTACTGTTATGCTGCTTATGCTTTAGGAAGACCGAGAGGAAGACAATTCCACCATGCTAAATCCTATTCTTATGGCACATGTACGCGTCTTTGTCTTACATATGGCAACAATGCATTTCCAAAGTTGTTTACTTTTCTCAATTTGTCGCATAACCTCGCGCATAACCTCTACCGTTATCTATAGAGGTTATAACCTCTATCGTATAGCGACCCCTCAAGCACAGGTGCCAAGTGTACGCTAATGCCGAAAGCGTTAGTTCTGTCCTAGCCTAACGTTGTGCTGTAAGAAACTAAAGTTTAGACTACAACTTATGTTACCACAGCATAAGGCATTTTCCTGCAATACAGTAGCGAAAACTTAACCCACTCTAAATGTGACTCTATGAGAATGCAATTTCGTCAGCACTACGTGTTGGGCTCCGCGTCAACAAAATTTTTTTTTCGTGTAATCTTCATAACAACTGAATTTTATTACAAAACATGAAAAACAAATATTTGTATTCTACACACAGTTTCACGACAAAATTCACAACAAACTTATGTACTTTAGTCAAAAAAATTAAATATTATTTCTACTTATGAAGGGTTATTACTTTATTTTGATAAACTTTATTTTAACCTCGATTTTAGTAAAACAGATATGTAAGATAGATAAAAGTTCGATTGTGACCAACGATTATCATAACCTAAAAGATATAAGAAATGTTATGTCAAAACTCGGACTATCTCGGATTACTTCGCCCTCGACTTCGCCTCTTGTCAGCTGAGGCCGACAAGACTCGAGTTAGCACGAAAGAGATCCGAAGTAATGCGCGAATCAGTATGAGTTGGTGTGAGTGCGTGACACTGAGAAAACTTTTATAAGATTTCCACTTTGATTTCTATGTGATTTCTATCCATGGCTGACAGATTTCTGAATGATTTCTGTTGATTACTAAGATTTCTAAAAGATTTTCTTAACGTTAAAACAAGGAAATCCACGATTTCTCAAGTGAAAAGCCCCTCGGATCGGGGGAGAAATCGCGGTTATTGCGTCACGGGCGGTTGAGGAATGTCGCGCGGGTTTTTGCCGCGCATTCGCTGAAGCCGTCGCGGATTTGTGTGGGGTTTCGGCTCGCGAGCGGACGCACAGTGGGGCCAAATCCCAAAAAGCTGGCCAAAACCTCAAATGAATTTAGAATCGAGCAAAAATTGGTATACTATGGTTTTTGAGGTCGCTGATTATAAATCCAAAGTTAAAATTATTGTAAACAAAATGGCGGATTCAATATGGCGGTCACACATGTAAAAAACATATCAGACTTTAATGAAAATTAGTATACAAGTGTTTTCAAGGTCGCTGATTACAAATCCAAAGTAGAAATTATTGTAAACAAAATGGCAGACCCAATATGGCGGCCATACATGTAAAAAAGATATCAGACTTTAATAAAAATTAGTATACAAGTGTTTTCGAGGTCGCTGATTACAAATCCAAAGTTAAAATTATTGTAAACAAAATGGCGGATTCAATATGGCGGTCACACATGTAAAAAACATATCAGACTTTAATGAAAATTAGTATACAAGTGTTTTCAAGGTCGCTGATTACAAATCCAAAGTAGAAATTATTGTAAACAAAATGGCAGACCCAATATGGCGGCCATACATGTAAAAAAGATATCAGACTTTAATGAAAATTAGTAGGGGTTTTTGAGGTCGCTGATTACAAATCCCAAGCCAAAATTACTGTAAGCAAATTGGCATTTAATATGGTGAACGCATATGAGAAAAATATGTAAATTTTTTTAATACAGAAAAAATTATAGGCTCGAGCACAACTAAGCACAACTAGCACAACTAAGCAAATATATATATATAAATATATAAAATAATATTAAAACGATAGTGGTCAAAAGATAAAACATAATTTAAAAACATTATTGGAGATAATTAATCGGAATCCACGTCAGAATCAGAATTAAATCAACGTCAGAATCGGAATAAAATCTACGTCAGAATCAACTTCCGAATCGTAGATCCAAATTGTGTCAATCGTAGAGCCATATTCCGTTTCGGTTGCAACAGTCACTGTAAGAAAGACAGAACTATATTTAGTTTAAATTAATACGTTAAATAATAAAATTTATTTATTTGACAAAAAATATTACTAAGGATAATTTATCGAAAACACTAATCGACGTAAACATCCGGGATATGTATATTGTATGATTTGTTATTATTAGGGATAGAATTACCGAAAGAACAAAAAAACACGAGCATTTCAAGCCGAGTCATTGTTCTCAAGCGAAACACTCGACAAGTCGCAAACGAGCAACGTAGCGATAATAAGCGAAAAAATCATTACAGCATGATAGGCAGCTCTCGGCAGCTAACTTTTGTGAATTTTGCAAGATAATAAAGTGAACTAAAGCCCTAAACTTGGATCTTCGCGGAATGTGGCGGAATATATAACTTTTCATCTAGTTGAAAATAGAAGTTTATAAAATTATATCGTCTTCGTAAGGGCACCGAATTATGCCTTGTTTCAACACGATAAAAATTAAATTTAGGTTGTATTAGTGTAAAAACATTTTCTACATACCTTTAGGAGTCACTTCCATGTCGTAGAATTAAAATCGAACACTTCACTTTCAAGCTATCCGATTTATAATATACCGTAATTTTCTTTCCTTTGTTACGCGATGCGTGCGCTCTGAACAAAGGCTAACTTTAAACTGAGCTCACAGACGCAGGTATGAGGATAGGGGCCTTTTCCTTTTACAATTGGGTGCACCAAACATCCCTCTACCCATCCCACCAGTCAAAATTCCCCAAATCGAATTTTTATTTTTTAGGTTTTGGCCAGCTTTTCGGGATTTTGCCCCACTGTGGGACGTCGCGGGCGACCCGGGAATATCGCGCGGATTTCGTGTGTGGTGTGTGTGAGTCGCGGGAATCTCGCGTAGTGCGTATGAGCCGCGGAATTCGTCTGTCGCGTCTGCACGTGTCGTGTGCGTGTGTGAGTGTGTCACGAACCCGTCTTGCGTTCTATACTTTATTTCTTTACTGTTTCTCTGTTCGTCATTGCTTCTTTTTCTGGAAATATACTTATTGTTTTATTTTATACTTGAATGTGTTGATTGCGTTGCGCTGCCCCTCCCTCTCCTCAGAGCACTAAGCTCGCCCCGCGCCCTGAGTGGACGTGCGTGTCCGGGTGATCGCGTTCGGATCAAGATTACGGAAACGTGGTGCGCGTATTCGCACCTGGCGCCCAAGCTTTGTCTCGCGGATATCTTGAGATTACCTACCTACTTGAATACCTCGCGAAGATCTTGAGATTACTTAACTATCGAAATACCTCGCGAATATCTTGAGATTACTTACCTACTTGAATACCTCGCGAATATCGTTGAGATTAACTACCTATCGGAATACCTCGCGACTATCTTTGAGAGTCTCGGCTGATCTGAATACCTCGCGGATACCTTCGACCTGTCTGATTACCTCGCGGATGTCTTTGTTCTACCTATCTACCTAATTGCCGGCGGTTAATTTGCAGCCGCGCCTCCTCGGCGGGCGAGACCGAGGAAAATCGGGTTGCAACTTGTGTATAGAAAATCGATGCTTAAGTTAGCGCATATTATAATTTAATTTGCATGTACGAACGTAGTCATATCTGTCATATATACTTATGTCAGTCGCGGTCAGAGTAGTTGCAAGTTGCAACACATTTTCTTTAAAATAAGTTTAAGAACGCGCATTCAAATTCAGAATAAGAACTACTACTTTCACAATCGGTAGTAATAATATTGTCAAACATACACATACAAATGTAGCATACGATAAGTATTATGTGCGGCGAGAAATCTGTAATAAGATAGTAGAGTTAAAAGAAAAGTGTTGCAACTACTCTGACCGCGACTGTACATTGTCAATTTGTCAACTTTCTATTTAATTATTTACAGGAACATGTACCTTCTTTCATTCTCTGTTTGCGTGAATTTTGTATCCAAATTTATTACAATTAGCATAAAACTACTTGTCGCATATGTATCTGTCATAACTGATTTCTCCTTTCCGAACAGTAATTTGATCTCCATGCCGTTTGCAATACTGTGACTTTATACTTAAGATAATTAGTGTATATTAATAGTGTATTTCTGTAACTTTTTTCTTATCATTATAACACATATGTAAATAACTAATCGAAGAAAACGAACTTAACAACGACGACGAATTAGCGGGCAGTTCTCAAAATTAAATTAAAATATAACTAATAATAGAGGTATCGACAGTATTGATATTGTTGAATATCGATATTTTTGGTCCGATATTTTTAGTATCGATATTCTTATATTTATGATACGTATCGATACGAAATATCGATGTTCACTCTTGTATCGCCCATCCCTAGTATACATGTGTATTTGCGTATGTCTGCATTTGTGAAGCGTACCCGATGCAAGGTGAAGTGTTTGTGTGTTACGTGCGGTTGTGTGTGTGTGTGTGTGTGGATGTGTCATGTGTGTATATTAATATTAGTAGGCGTAGGGTTCTCATCCAGCATCCTGTTGATGTCCTCGATGTCGACGTCAATCATCCCTAATACGATAGTAGCTGTTGCTGTGCTCCTCCTCTGCTTTACTAGATTTTCATCCGAAGACGTCGTTTGATACCGCGATGACTTGCTAATGATGCGTTTTGGCCGATCCATATCTATATTTGTAAGTATAAGAATATATGTTAATATATTTTGTACATTAGAAGTATATCTATAATGTTGTTTGCGTTCTAAAATATGCGTATATGCCCTGTAAAAACAACCTAATCAAAATGATACGAGCCATCACTTGGCTTATCACATATCACCTTTTATTCTGTCAATAAGTGCCTGATGTCTCAGGAAATTTCGGATCCCAAAAACCTTTAAAAAGATTATATTTATTATATACATAGATATAACATAAAAAAGTGATAATAAAATAAAATATACCTTCTGGTGTATTTGGTCGCTCATATTTGCGTCGATGTCGCGAGCATTAATTTTTCCGTTTTTGCAATTCTTCTTTTGACAATGACAAATTGTTATAATACTGAAAATCAAATATCATGAATTACTTTTTTCTGAGAAAAATATTTTTATTTATTTATTTATATTTATTTTTTTATTTATTTATATCTCATATAACTACTGTTAAGATTGCATTACTTCTCTGCATTCCCAACAATCCCAGCCGTTTAACTTTGCTCTGTCAGCTTTACGTCGCATGTTAAGCTGCTCTGAAATGTCCTTTCTTTTTGACCATCTGTAAATAATGTTTTCATTAGATATATAAAAGCAACTTACACACACACACACATTATCACAATTATTAAGTAATATTTACACATTAAACTTATCCAATAACATTTTTTTTTAGGTGGCTTGTTTTCTGTGCCATCCAAATTGAAATTATCCATTTTATTTCTATTTTCAGTTTGTTCTGCAGGCAGATAAAAAGTTTCGTCTTCGATATCGGTCTTGTCATGCATTTTTATTGGTGAAAGATAATTTATGTTAACGTTATCTTTCAATGTATTAACATTTTTTATTTGCGTAGAAGTATGTTTAGGCGAAGGACATAATCCAAAATCTAGACGTCTTACAGGAATTTTTCTCTTGAGTTTTAAATACTCTTTAACTTTAGACGCCCTACTTCTTTGCGTAGGACTAGCTTCTATCACATCTTCGAAAATGTCACTAGTGTTGTTCATTAGTGTTGTAGCACTATTTTCAGTAACAGTTGCATTTGCTGTTGCATTATTCTTGACTGAATAAAATGCAAGTTGAGATCTCTTCCTTAGATATGATCTAGAGTCGAGCATTGATGGACTGTCATTTTCGTCGGTATTTTTATACAAAGATTTAATTGCATCTGATGCAATTTCCGTATTGGAATCCAATAATAATGGGCTACTATCGCTTTCTCGCACATTAGCGTTATTCAAGTCTGACATTGCTTCATTCTTCGTATTCGTACAAGGTGTATTAACTGTAAATTGGGATAAAAAATGGCTACGATATCACATATACATATATATAATAATTAATCGATGAACTAAAATATGATTATCAATTATTATTTATGAATTTACACATAAATAATACCAAATTTTGCTTGTATTCCAGAAGGTCGATTGCGTATTTCAAAACTTAGTGAAAATAAAAAATGTAAGCGAATTCACCAGGTGTTAACCAATGAAATTATAAATATTCTAATAAATTCGCTTACTGTTGTAATTTACACTGTTTTGAAATACACAATCGACTCCCAGGTAGAACAGAGAAAGTGAAGATAAACGACGGTTTTGACGTCATATTGACATCATTTTGATTAGGCTGTTTTCACTGGGTGCACATTAATAATTTGCCAAAATGTTCAATCTTATAATTATATGATAAAAGAATAATGCATCTCACGGTTTATGTCGATTCCATGGTGTATCATGGTTGCAACAATGTATTTAGACGATTCCACATCGTCGTCTCCATCACTGTCCCTCTCATCCAGTGTTGTATTTTCCCACAAAGGCATTCTATAACATTTCGCTTTGACTTCGTTTAGCTTAACAAGAACGATCTCACTACTAATATTGCCACATTTATATACTCCAAAGGCTGAGGATACCGTGCCGCCTATGTTATAAAAATTTTCCACCTCTAAAAATTGTTTAACAGCCAAACGATATGAATTGTTGTCTGCGACAATATTTGAAACGATACAAATTGATCCCTCGAGCAAAATACAACAATTGTCTCGCACCTCAGTACTTAGGTATAGTCCATTAAATTGTATTTTACAATAATGAAGACCATTATTACATGGCATTGATACACGAATAGATGACTTAATATTGAGATTAGGTTTAGACCCGTAAAGTTGTTGCTCTGTCATTCCATTAAAGAATTGTTGAAGAGGTAGATCTTGTTTTCTACAATACTTCCTAAAAATTGACATATTATTTTCGTACGGAAAGGCGAAAAATGAATCTAAATTGCCAAGACGTCTAACGTCATTGACGAGATGCACAAGACAATGGACATTGCAGCTATTGAAATTTGGACCATAAAGAGAGTTACAACAAAGCACAAATTTTTGCAACGCAAGTTCTGCCAACTTGAGATCCTTTCTCGATGGACACTTTGAGACCAAGACTCTTATAGCACAGTGTAAGAGTAAGAAGTGCTTGTACAATTGTTCATCCAATATACCATACAATACAACTGGTCCTGTATAGAGAAGAAATTGGCGAAACTCTGTTGCTTTGTATTTCGAATATACATCTAGAGGTCTAGGTTGTCTTGCAAATTCCGTAGAAAAATATTTTTTTAAAATATTTAAACGATTAGAAATTCTAGAAATAGATCTTCCCGAAAGCTTCGCCTTCCGTGAGTATTTTCCATGCACCCACGTAGACAACTGTTTCTTCATAAGACCTAAATTCACAAGATGCATATATTCGAAAGGGACTTGCGAAACCATTCCCATTGGCAGTGCCGATAACGGGCTTCTACTCTCTTCGTGATGATTTTCTATGCATAATGCATATTCTTCATCAGTGCGAAGAGGATGATCGACACCATTAAAAACACAGCGACCATCGCTTTGTATGCCAGACACTTTGCACTTCGAACAGGGGTGAAAAGACATGTGACCACGATGATTTAAATTAAAAGCTCGAGCTGGTGCATCAGCTATAAAACACCTTAACTTTATTGCTATTTTACTGCCACGAAAATGTATACCTCCATTGGACATAATTTCTTTCACATTGGCAACAAATTTTTCAAAGAAAATATTGGGATCATGTGGCTTTTGTGCGCCTTTATAAATTCCTACAACTATTGGTTTCATATTTTGTACATTTGACAATCTGCATTGAATCGGCCAGATATGAATACTAGCCGATTTATCTAACGTACATCCATCTGTATTAAAATCGAGTTCCAATTCTCTAACAACTGCACCTACAAATGAGGCATTCGAGAGATTTTCAACAATTGCAGTATCAAGGTTAAAGAGTGAACGTATTCCCCTGTTTCGACATTACATACAACAAAACGATGTCGTGGTGTATTTAGAAGAGTTCTAACATCCTTGGGAAAACTAGACAAGCAGGAATGTGTTTTCAAAACCGACAATACACTGTTACCTTGGGAATGTGTCAAATTATTGTCAACAAAGCAAGACACTAAATGTTCGGAAAAAAAATGATTTTAATGAATTAGTAAAAAGTAAAGAGCATGCACGAGAATCATGTGAAGAGGTGGAAGAAGAGCAAGATACCGTATCATCTTCTACGTTAACGCAACTTTCTTCAAAATCAATATTATTATTATGTAAGACATTAATATTACTCGAAGAACTATAACCACTTATTTCAACGGGTGAAGCAGGAATAATATCTTGCAATGTGGAATTATTACTTGACTGTATGCGTGAACGTTACATATTGTTTGAGATTTTTGCAAACGTAAATTCTTTCTTACTTGAATCATAATCCTACTTCGTTGTCTCATAGACAACTTATGCAGCAACTTCCGCGAGGTGGATAATTTAAAATGAGGTTTCATATTTACGTATATTTCCTGTTGCAGAAACACGAAAGATGTAGTAGCCTCGAATCACAAGTCACAAATTCGTTGAGTGTAACTCACTGCAGTCACTGATGTTGAACTGATCCTTTTTCTTCTTCTTCTTAGTAGGAAATAACAGTTAAACTCCGAATGGCTACGTGTAGAATGCCGCGGAACTTAATATCCAATCACGAGTTTCTGTAATATGGCGCCACCAATCTGAGATCTCCCTTTTCGCGCCTAACCGATACATCGCGATTGTCATTAGTTGTTGTATTACTGTTGCGGTGTATCGGTTATGCGCCAAAAGGGAGATCTCAGATTGGTGGAGCCATATTGGAGAACCTCGTCATTGGATATTGAGTTCCGCGGTGTGCTACACGTGGCGTGTTACTGCTTATGGCGCTTATTCCGAGTTCAACTGTGACCAGTGGCGGTAGCAATAAGTTACACTCGACGAATTTGTGATTTGTGCTGCGAGGATATCACATTTTGCCTGTACAACAGGGAAGGTGCGTAAATATGAAACCTAATTTTTATTTTACATCTCACGAAAGTCGCTACATAAATTGCACACGAGAGAACGAAGTAAGGATTATAATTAAAGTAAGGGGAAAATTGCACTTGCAAAATTCTCACACGTGTAACTATAATGTTTGCATGACATATAGAATCAAATAATTCCGCATTGCAAGATATTTTAGCTTCATTGGTTGCAAGATGTAGTTCTTCGAGTATAATTAATATTAATATTTTTTACGTTGATATTGAGACATTTATCACACGTGTTGTGTAAAATAGAGAATAATAATAAAATCTTTTGCTTTTTTTCCACTTCTTTACGTTTTTCGTGTATAGATTTTCTTTATTTTGTACTTCTTTATCAGAATCATCCTTTCACGAACATTATTTAACCTCTTTCTTTATAGACAATAATTTAACGTATTTCCAATATAACAGTAGTGTGTTGCATCGGTTCTAAAAACACATACTTGTTTCTCTAAATTGGCCCACAAATGTTTAATATTCTTCTAAATACACTACAATATTGTGTTGTATGCATAATAATTAATTATGTCAAACCAGAATAATTATATTCACTTTAATCTTAAAACAAAAATTGTTAAAAGTCTATCAAAAGCTTCATGCATTTCTAACTATATTGTGAATGATAATTTAGAACTCATGCACACTTTGAACACTGCATGCAGATAAGTGTACGACAAATCAGTTATTCATGCATATGTGGGCTATTCAATGCAGAGTGTCAAATGTGCAAAATGTTACCCATAGTTGTATGTTGAAATTATGATACGGAATTGAGATAAAGCGTGAGATGCATTTTTATATCATATAATTATATTAAATATAAGATTGAACATTTTAGCAAACTATTAATGTGCATATACGCATGTTGTAGATCGAAAACGACATAAATGTACTTGTAATATACAAAACATATTAACATACATTCTTATACTTACAGATATTATAGATATGATGAATCCGGCGCCGCGGCCAAAGCGCGTCATTAGCAAGCCAATACGGTATCAAACGAAGTCTTCTTCGGATGAAAGTCCTATGAAAAGGAGGAGCACAGCAGCAGGAGCTACTATCGCAGGAACGATTGACAACGACTTCGAGGACATCAACAGGGTGCTGGAGCGCGAGAGCCCTACGTCTACTGATATTAATACAGACATGATACAGCCATATACACAACATACACCTCAGTACACGTACACAAACACACAACCGCACACAAAAATTTCATCATACACAGGGTGCGCTCCACAAATAAAGACATACGGAAATACACCACACCTGTACACATCGCCTGTCATACAAGAACACACATACAATAATGCACAAAATTTTACACTTTCCGCAGGTACTGATAAAATATATTATACTAATAACACTTTGCCTCAGTTGCAAGATACCGTTGCAAGATCCAGGTCGTTCCAACAAGACACACGTTGCCATCAACGTTATAGTGAAAATGAGAGACGGTGTTCTCAAAAGGAGAGAGATGTTCGTTATTCACAGGAAGTTCCAATGCAAGAAAAAAGTACAGACAAAAGGTAGTTTTATACTTATTTGTACAAAGATTTATAAGAAAAAGATGAGTTTCTTAAAAGGATGTATATTTTTAAATAATTACATATACAGGGTTTCTAAATAATTACATATACCTAAACTGGCGATAAATATTTTAGTGACAAATACTTTGTAACATTTTAAGACGAAAATTCTAATACGAAAATGCCGAGGCTATAATAGTTTTCAAATAAGAAAAGTTTAAAGATAACAAATGACAAGGTTAGATTTTCGCGCGCTCAGGGATGGTAACATGGCCAATGATAAAGGTGTTTCCATGAATCGAATGCCTTTGAGTATTGTGAAATTGTTGCAAAAAAATTCAAAAGTTTTATTAAGAAACTATTTTTGTTTGTCCGTAATGAATTATTTATTCAATAATTCAATATATTCATGATATGTGTCATTATGTCATATTTATTTGGTTAATTTATATGATGGTAATAAATCTCCGCGATAAACATTGATCAAATCGATGAAATCATCTTTTGTTCCAACTTTTGATTAAATTGGTTATAAAATTGCTAATACCAATTATTTATTCAATTCTGGTATAAGTCTAGCCACTCTCTACTCGTTCTTAAAAATTATGATAAAATCTTAAATATTTAGAAAAGAAAGAAGTTAACATAATGAAATAAAATAGAAAGAATTAACGTAAAATAAACCTCGAAAAAATCGAAGTAATATATTTGTACCTCGAAAAAATCCAAGTAATATCTTTACTTCGAAAAAATCGTAGTAATATATTTGTACCTCGAAAAAATCCAAGTAATATCTTTACCTCGAAAAAATCGAAGTAATATATTTATACCTCGAAAAAATCCAAGTAATATCTTTACCTCAAAAAAATTGAAGTAATATATTTGTACCTCGAAAAAATCCATGTAATATCTTTACCTCGAAAAAACTTAAGTAACGGGTGGTATACGTAATACCTTTTGTACCTCAAAAAATTGAAGTAATATATTTTTACCTCGAAAAAACCTAAGCAAAAAGTGGTACACGTAGTTATCTTTGTATCTCGAAAAAATCCAAGTAATATCTTTATTTAAAAAAAAATACAACCCAAGTGACACATCACAAAATTGTGTTACCTTTTATTCAATCCGTTATTATCTAAAAAAAAAAAATGATATCTGTAAATTGCGCCAATTATAAAGAAAGAATATATATATTGCCTCAAAAAATAATTGTTGCACTACTTTGATGAAAAATCTTTACATTGTGTTAATTAGAAAAACAATGTATAATAACAATTTTATAATATTAAAATTTTTTATTTAAATCCAACAAGGAAATATAAGATATTTAAACACAGTTTATATTTGTATTTTTTAGTGGATATAACAATTTCATAAAATTAAAAATTTTTTAATTCAACAAGGGAAAGCAAGGTACTTAAACAATACAAAGTTTACAAGTTCATATATGTATTGTTCAATAAAATAAAACATTTAATTACAAACAATTACAGACAGAGGTCTGAGAGTTATAATAAGCAATTATAACATTACAAAATAAACATGTTTTATTAAAATTAATACATTTTTCTTGTAAAAAAAACTTGGCGCTGCTAGACCTCGAAATATAATAAAGTACTAGGTCGAGTTACATTAGATACAAATTAAAATTACAAGAAGCTTTTTTTACAATGAAACTTATATACTAAAGAAACGTAATCTTAAACCTACTTCACATAATCGCTGTGACAACGCACGCCCCACAAATGTAAACTTATCCTATACTTATACTATACTTAATTCTAATTGTTTTACAATATATGTAAACTTATCCTATACTTATCCTATACTTAATTCTAATTGTTTTACAATATATATGACGGACGCTTTACAAACGTTAACTTATCCTATACTTAATTCTAATCGCTTTCACAATATTTAACGCACGCCTTAAAACATTAAACTTATCCTATGCTTAATTATTAGTCGCATCACTCGCCGTTACTGCCCGTATCACTCGCTCACACATACACACGCTGATAATTATTATTATTACTCCCATTGCATTCTTCCTTGAATTATTTTTATTGTTGTCCTTATTCAGTTGAAATTATAGTACTTTATTATATTTCGAGGTCGAGCAGCGCCAAGTTTTTTTTACAAGAAAAATGTATTAATTTTAATAAAACATGTTTATTTTGTAATGTTATAATTGTTATTATAACTCTCAGACCTCTGTCTGTAATTGTTTGTAATTAAATGTTTTATTTTATTGAACAATACATATATGAACTTGTAAACTTTGTATTGTTTAAGTACCTTGCTTTCCCTTGTTGAATTAAAAAATTTTTAATTTTATGAAATTGTTATATCCACTAAAAAATACAAATATAAACTGTGTTATAAATATCTTATATTTCCTTGTTGGATTTAAATAAAAAATTTTAATATTATAAAATTGTTATTATACATTGTTTTTCTAATTAACACAATGTAAAGATTTTTCATCAAAGTAGTGCAACAATTATTTTTTGAGGCAATATATATATACTTTCTTTATAATTGGCGCAATTTACAGATATCATTTTTTTTTTTTTTTTTAGATAATAACGGATTGAATAAAAGGTAACACAATTTTGTGATGTGTCACTTGGGTTGTATTTTTTTTTAAATAAAGATATTACTTGGATTTTTTCGAGATACAAAGATAACTACGTGTACCACTTTTTGCTTAGGTTTTTTCGAGGTAAAAATATATTACTTCAATTTTTTGAGGTACAAAAGGTATTACGTATACCACCCGTTACTTAAGTTTTTTCGAGGTAAAGATATTACATGGATTTTTTCGAGGTACAAATATATTACTTCAATTTTTTCGAGGTAAAGATATTACTTGGATTTTTTCGAGGTATAAATATATTACTTCGATTTTTTCGAGGTAAAGATATTACTTGGATTTTTTCGAGGTACAAATATATTACTTCGATTTTTTCGAGGTAAAGATATTACTTGGATTTTTTCGAGGTACAAATATATTACTTCGATTTTTTCGAGGTACACCGCGCGTGCTTGGCGTCTTTTTTTGTACCTTTTTGTAAAAGGTAATTTTGTACGGATATCATGCCTTTTTGTAATATTACGCATCTCTTATATGAACAGTATATCTTATTTTTCAAGGTACAAAGGTATTACGTATACCACCCGTTACTTAAGTTTTTTCGATATATATTACTTCGATTTTTTCGAGGTAAAGATATTACTTGGATTTTTTCGAGGCACAAGTATATTACTTCGATTTTTTCGAAGTAAAGATATTACTTCGATTTTTTCGAGGTACACCACGCGTGCTTGGCGTCTTTTTTTGTACCTTTTTGTAAAAGGTAATTTTGTACGGATATCATGCCTTTTTGTTTTGTAATATTACGCATCTTATATGAACAGAGTATATCTTATAAACAGTCTGTACAAGATGTAAAGCTAAAATGTTACAGACCACTATATTTCTAAGAAAACATCAATTTAATATTTGCTTTAGTTTTCTAGAAATAATAATCTATAATCCCTTTAGTTTTACATCCTGTATATATTTTGCGACATAAGATATAATCGCAAAATGTAGCGTGATTAATGCTAATGCTATAAAGTGGTAAAATCCCACCACCACCCCCCTCTCCGTCTTTTATAATTGAAATGTAGTCATTGATATGTATATTAATAAAAAATGAGAGACATGTTTAATGCCTCATAGAAAATACATACCATTTTAGTTTTTTCGAGAGGTGCAAAGATAAATAATATTACCATTTGGATTTTTTATTAATTATTTAAAATTAAAGATATTACTTATGTTACGAGGTACAAAAATAAATATTACGTATTACTTGGGTTTTATTTACTTTGTTGAAAAAGGTAATTTCGCCCAGATATCACTGCATTTTTTAAGTGATACGCATCTTATAAACAGTATGTGTAGGAAAGTAATAAAGGTGTTATAGACTATTATTTCTAAAGAAACAAAATTTCATATTTTGCTTAGTTTTAGAAAATAATAGTTTGTAACATCTTTAGTTTTACACCCTGTATATATTTTACTACATAAAATATATGATCGTAATGTAGTGTGATTAATGTTAATCTTCTTGGAACAATAAAATATTATGAAAGGGAAATACAATTTAGTGATAGAAAATTAATTATGTTGCATTTAGTAAAAACAATAACTTATATGTAATAAAATACAAAGTGTATGTGGTTTCGAGTATTACGTAAAAATAAAATGTGCATCTATATTTCATAATACTGCTTATATATATTATTTCTTACCAACTTTTTCTAAAAATAATATATAAATATTTTTTGAACCATTAGGCCATCGTGCTTTTTTTATAATTTTTACATTATCATCAACTGCAAACATCATTAAATGCAATCCAAAATCTGTCTGGTCTACACATACTTGTAAAACAACCTTGTTCAATAGATTCACCATGATGAAATATAGCATTCATTACTTTATACTGCTGTTTAGCTATCGATACTGTAGTTGTTGGTATGGCAGTTAAATTAAACGTCTGTGGTATTTTCACTACTTTATTATCCTGTGATGAGAACAAAATTAAATGAATGATAACTATTTCCTTGGTCGACGTTAATTCATTTTTAAATATTATATCATTTCCTGCACACTGTTCGCATGTTTTATCATGTGATTGACACCAATGTGAAAATGTAATCTTTAATAAATCATTAAGATTATAACTTTTCTTCTTCAAATTAGTTAATAGAAATTGGAACAACTATATTCTTAATAGTAGTAACTTTTGTATTATCACATGATTTGCACCGAGTGGTACAAGTGACTTGATGCTCTACCAGATTTCTTATATAATCATATTCTGTACAAATAGCAGTAAGAAATTCGAGAGCGTCTCGTTTTTTTCGGTCCTTCACCATCACGACTCGTAAAACGCTCTCCTAGCTTTGTCCGTATTTTATCAGCATTCAAATTATCTATATCTAATCGTTGGTCATATTTATGCGCTAGTATACATAATTCATCCGTATCAACTTTAAGCAACACTTTCCTGATAATACTTGACTGAAAGAAACATTGTAGTACTGAATTTGCGTAGCATGAAACTTTATCTTCATTTTGCAAAGCAGGTATCTTCTTTTCCACAAATTTTTGCAAATCTGTACTCTGTCCAGCTTGTTGATCTGACTCTTGAACAAAACTGATTATTTTCGACAATGTCCACGGAACATCTTTTACTTTTCGGAAACGTTTTTTTGAAATAGTAATCGTTTGTGCTTGTGGCAGAAATTTTTTTTTAGCCGATTATATTCGATAATAGCTCTTTCACTTGCTGTTACAGATGAAGGATCAAAGTTAATTAAATACAATCCATCCAGAGATGTTACTCGGGACAGCGCAACATATACTTGACCACAACTAAATACAGAATTACCTATATCCATAATAGCGTTTTGCAAGCTTAATCCTTGGCTTTTATGAACGGTTATGCCATAACTCGGAGTTATGGGAAATTGTTTTCTGATAACATATGCTGTATCGGATACATGCAATACTTGAAACTTGACACTTACTCTTTCAATAAAATACTCCAAACCAGACGGTAAAAGAAGTTTAATCTTTTCTACATAAGCAGTAGATGTATCCTGCACAACAGAAATAACTGTACCAATTGTACCATTTACGAGGCCCAAACTGGCATCAATATTGCGTCTTATCATAACTTTCGCTCCAATTTTAATTGCAATTTGTTTTGAAAGCCCAGCTGTTGTAGTATTATCATCCTCATTATCCGTCAATTTCTTTGCTACTCTTTCTCTGACAGATTTATTTCTACATTCCAATGTATCTTCAGCAATTAATAATATTTCTCTTGAAGCAATACGACTTAACATTGCAGTGTTAAGAACATCGCACATATGACGAGTAGGCAGTAAACAAACGGTATCAGACGGCAAATTATCAATAAAATCACACAATTCGTATAATCTTGTTTCGAAAGACTCGCCTTTGAAAGATATTTTTCTTTTCTCAAGAATCTCAGAATCAGATTTTGTCAATAAACCAATACGAACTCTCGAGAGTAATTCACGATAAGATCCGTCTCCTTGCTGGCGCATGTTGATCGTCAATTCATCATATTCAAATTCGTCCCACAAAATGTTTTTTGTAGTCCCCATACTGCCAATATATTTACCAAGTTCTTCGTTCGATAATGGAACAAAGACAAAATCTTCACGTACAGGAGGTAATTGAAGCAGATCTCCAAATAAAAGAATATGCTTTCGACCAAACGAAGCCTCGTCAAAGGTGTCAAATATTTCACATAGACGCAAGTTTATATACATCAAAGTTAATTAGATATCATTGACACTTCATCAATTATAATAAGAATAACATCTTTGAGATCTGCCCGTAAAACTTTCAAAACGTGTGGAGCTAATTGTTTATACTTAGGAGTCTGACCATGTTCAACAGGTAACTGCAGCAATCTATGAACTGTCAAACCATTGATATTAAACGCTGCTATACCAGTAGGTGCTGCTACAGCAGTATTCTTGTTGCGATTTTGTTTTATCCAGCATACAATCGTTTTAATTAAGAAACTTTTACCAGTACCTCCTTCTCCACTAACGTATAATCGTAATGGTTTATAATTATCCGACGATATTATGGTGTTGTCGATATCCGACGATGTTGATGGCGTTGATGACTCTATCAAATACTCTTTTTTGATCTGCGTTCAGCTTTGAAATCATTTCATGATACATCGATTTCCTGATCTAATTTGTCACCAAGATCCTTAAAATTTTGCATCGCTTCACTAGCCTCAACATTTTGAACACCTATTAGATTATCAGGATCGTCTTGAGACTAATGCTGTTTTTCCAACTCATCTAAATGTTGTTGAACTAATTCCTGCGCAGTTTCAAATGCTTTTTGCAATTCCTCTAATTTTTCATGATACTGCAATGCTTTCTCAAGATGTAACTTTTCCTTGTGAAATGATTCTGCATAAGTGTCACATCCATCTTTAAGATCTTCTATTTTCCGCCACGGTTTAAACATGAGCAGTAATGAAAAGAAATAATTTTCCGGCTGCGTATTGACATTGTATCTATAGTGATCAATAAGATGTCCACGCTGTCGCCGTTTCAGATAATAACCATTCTTCATCTTATACTGTTCAATATTTTTACCTTTTGGTTTGATTTTCGAAATCTCATACCATTGTGCAAATTCATACAAAGACATGGATTCCAATTCTTCCGGTCTCTGTGGATAATGATCATCTATTATAGATGGACAAAATATATCTGTAGAATCTCCGTCAAGAGCTTCAATTTCCTTATAGCCTTTCACTTTTCTGTGTCGTATCTGATTAACATTTAACCATCTAATAGTCGTATTTCGATCAGTCCCATATAAAGGAATACCTAGCAATCCATCAGCACCTTCAAGAGCTCCACATTCCCTATTACTAATGCCTCGCACAGCATATTTCCAAATTTTTCTATGCAATGATTCCTTTTTCTCATTTTTACTATCAAGGATAGCATCAGATATTTCACTTTTCGCTGCTTTATTTATGTACTTAGTAATATACCAAGTAAGCAACGTGGATTTTTCACCATATATTGTATATCGACATTTCCTTCCACTGCAGTAAGAAGGACAGTATTATAATCATTTATGTTTGTCTCAGCATCTGTTCGAGGAAGATCATAAAGCCTACTTCTATTTTTCAATCGTCTTTCTACCTGCTATCGAACTCACGACATCTCTGATAATCAACGTTTCCGTGACAGGACGAGGAAATCCGAAACGACATACACGAGTCGTTTTACGTCCTACTTTTTTAGAACGAAGACAATAATCGTTATGTTTGTGTCGTTGATGCGTATTGACTCGCCTGTATAATAATGGTGAAATCTTTGGATCCGGCATTTTACATGTTATATGTTGCAAAATAAATTTAGAAACCTCTTCAACGGAGGAATTCACCGATAATTGGCGCACCTTTAATCCAAATTAATAAATAAAATGTTGTAGACCTCTACCTTGGTATTCTCGTCGCCAAAAGTAATGTGTTACTTCTCCGATCGGGTGATCTTTGGAACAAATAAAATCAAGGAATGCTTTGAATTTATTATAAAGAAACCTTGACGCCGACACGGGATCTCTAGCAACTAGTACACTAATGGGCGTCGAATCGTCAGGCCATCCATTTACTTCACGAATATATGCACCTAAATCATCCATTAGCCACTCAGCAGGACTCCATGTTAGGAAAAATGTCGCAGGTCCGTAATGTTGCGTCATACATCTTAAATTATTTCTTGGTCGATGCCAGTATTGTTCCGTATTTCTTAGAGTGGCAAATATTGTACTCAAGTTAGATTCTAATGCATCTGTCTCCATTGCTTGTAAATATTCTGAAGCCGTATAACGATTAGTTATATTCAGTTTGTGAAAAATACCACGTTTCAATTGACGCATATTCAATTGATGTAACAAAGAAAATAAGAACTTGTATATTTAACCTGAATTGTGAATGTTTGGACATAAAACGACATTTAACAAATTCATGGTCGTGAAGTTTAACCTGTCTAGTTTGGTGTTCTCCATTAACACCAAGAGGATATAAATCTGGAAAACATAATAGATCTAACAATTTCTCACGATTGTCCAAAGGCAAATCGTCAATTTTTAACATTTGATATAAGGCGGTATCACTTTTACATTCTTTTTTTTCATATAAAGGATAAATAGTATATTGCTCGTAATAATTATTATTTTCGTCAAGAACCTGAGTTATCATTGCCTTACGCTGATTATTTAAAGTAGCGTCTACGTTGTTTTCTGTTTCTTGCATTGGACTTTTTGTACTCGATTCGTGTTCGTCATCCGAATAAGATTTACTACCATTTTCATCTGTCTTCTGTATTTCATACTCTGGATTTTTTAATAATGTATGTAAAGGAAAAATTATTATAAGTATCTGGTAATACAATATGAGAATATAAAGGATTATGTTCTTTTAACCACACTAAAGCGTCAAAAACCTTCTTAACGTCTACCATTTGTTCCCAGATAATTTTTGATTTTGTCGGAATATTTCTAACACGTACAAAGTACAGTTTCATGATTGGTATTAATTGGATCCTTATCAGAACATATTTTGTTCAATGTCTCTTGCAAAGGTAACGGTAAATGAAACGTTCTACCTTTTACTTTTTGTACCATTCGTCTGTGAGGAAATTTTTTCTTACTAAGAGGTTTCATTGAAACGACAGTTTGAAAAGCTTTAGCTCTTTGTATAAGAATTTTTTCAAACTCGTTAAGACATGATATTACTTCGGGTGGATCATGTACAAATAGATCATTTAAAACGCAATACGCAGGCGTATTAATCCGTCACGGAATTTTTTGTCACAGTAACGACATATGTATTGCGGGGTAATATTATGCTTTTTTAAATGCGCCATTAAATCTCTCCAAATTGGAATACCTATTTGTGCTTTAAGCTTATTAAATTCGAAGACACTTCTTTTATAACACAGTTTCTCACATGACGCACAAACATACCGAGGTGTGTCCATGGAGCGTTTAGCAAAAGCCTTAAATGTATTTTTATAGCGAGACATGATTTATCATCACTCAAAGTAGTACAATTCTGCTGATGTTTGTACATATTTGCTTGTTGTTGTGCCAAAGTTATAATTTCGTTTAATGTGTCCAAATCAGCAGAAGTTAAAGCCTTCTCCAGATTTAACATCTTGTTATGTAATCTTGTCATTTGATAAACTAAACGTTTAATAAATCTCACCGTTGGAAAATGAGGTGATAATAATAGAACAGGAAGAAATGTCGCTTCGCAAGTTGTATCATCAATGTAACAAGCATGTGTGTGACCCTGTCTATTCGGATCCTTTATTGTACATGTATGAATATTTTGTAACAATTGTGGTATTTTCTTTAAAGTACATGTACTTATCGTTTTAAGGAATTGTCCATAACGATCGATTAGAAACGGATCAATTTTACACAAAGCATTGCATGACCATGACTTCTTTGCTCGAGCCTGCTGCAAAGGTAATACATTCATAAGTGTACCTTTCTCGTTCATCACCAAAAGTTGTGATGAAGTAATGTTACGATATGTATCCATAAAGTAATTTTCGGACGAAGCTGTATGTCGCGATATGCCACATAATGCACGTTTTTTATCGTCAATTGTAGAGCATTCAGCGACAAGAGTCAAGCATACTTGTGATTTCTTTTTAAGTACAGCTAATACTTTAGAAATATCGCGGACAAAACTGTCTCGAATACGCATGCACCAACGTACGATTCTTTCTGCTTCTAATCGTCTTTCAGTAGAATTTTTAATATCAAGTTTCTTTTCAATGTCTTCAATTGCCACAGGATTAATAAATTGTATATAATTTCGTGACCAAACATTTTTATATTTTCTAGTGATATTTTTAGCAATATCGTGATTTTTTATTGTAGATTTTATTATTTTTTTCTGATAATAACGCCTATTATATAGCCATTTGCGATCAGTATCTAAAACTTATTGTCTATGTCGTTCGCACTCTATATTGATAACATAACGCATACGTTTTTGTGCACATCGTTTTACACGATTCTTTTTATATTGATGTCGATCCTTAACACAATTAATTTCTAAGTTTTCTTGATATCGGCATCGTTTTTAACGCGATTAGTTTCTAAGTTTTCTCGATATCGGCATCGTTTTTTAGCGCGATTATTTTCTAAATTTTCCTTTTTATTATATCGGCGCCGTTTCTTAGCACGATTACTTCCAAATGTTTCATGTAAGATTTTCGCTTAGTCGCGCGACGTTTTTCCAACTTATTCTCATGTTCTTTATTTTCGATAATACTTTCTTTTTGTACATTTTTTTCACAGCAGCTTTTAACGCGCATATTACCTTCGTTGTTCAAGCAAACAGTATTTTCATTACTAATTTTGCGGACAGTATCACTGTCACTATTAATTTTACAGTTGGTATTATTTTCTTCGTTGGTAAGACAAACAGTATTCTTGTCATAATTAATTGGTAAATTCTGTTTGGATCGCTGCGTAGTGCGATTTTCTAATTCCTGTTCCTCTGCACGACGTTTTTTAGCGCAATGACTTTCAAAATGTGTAATTGTACATATAGCAAGTGCTTCAGCCTCTCTCGCTTTTATTACCGCTAATGGAAATACTTCTTGAGGAATACCATATTGTAAATCTTGAGGAAAATGCTCAATTGTATTCGATTCGAAAATCTTCCACAAATGTAAACGCATTACCCGATGATCATATCTTACTTCGTCAGGTTTAATATTGAATAACAATGAAGTCGCAAAAGCTATAGCAAAAACTCCGCAATCGTTATAGTTTGGTTGATATTGCACAGTAGGAAATTTGACAGGATATTTCTCAAAGTCGTACGTTGGAAATAATCCTTTCAAGAATACCTTATGATGTTCGTGCAATTCTTTTTTATTTAGTGAATCATAGATATATATATTTTTTGTATCGAAATAATTACATACCCAATGTCCATTAATATTTCTCTTTTTGGGATCTGTACAATTTAATGGAGCTGACGAACTGTGCAATATTTGTATATGTTTTCTATCTTCTGATATATGTGGAATAAATTGAGGCAATTGTATTCGCCATGTTCCGACAGGTTCATAATCTGAACAACTTCGTACAAGTGTATGGAAATGATCCATATGATCGTCCGTAATCCATTGACCTTGAGTAATTATATCTTTTTCTTTAGGCTTATAACGACCTGCCTTTTATATTGAACGCGGACTAGCTCGCCGGGTCAGGAGTTCAATAGGGTAAGTCCGGAGACAATAGACGCGAATAAGAGGTGAATTAAAGTATTAACAATAGTTTATTATAAAACAACAAAAGTGGTGACTAGAGTTTGCAACGTGGATTCCCACTGTTTAGAATATTATGTACAATCAAAAGAGAATACTGGCGGGATACTTTGGAGGCGCGGTGGCCCAGTACGGTGCGATAAACGGCAAGAATATAATTACAATCAAAAAGAGAATACCGGCGGGGTACTTCGGAGGCGCGGTGGCCCAGTACGGCGCGATAAAATATGGACGGAAAAGAATATAATTACAATTACAGAGAATACCGGCGGGGTACTTCGGAGGCGCGGTGGCCCAGTACGACGCGATAAGATATTTGCGGAAAAGAATATAATTATAATCAAAGGGTACTATGGCTCGGTGAACGTATCTTTAAATCCCGGGTGTGACTAATCACCGGTCGCGGTCTGCTATCGCGGGTTTTAAGTAACGTACAGGTACTGGCGGGTGAAACGGCGTCGGGGACCTTCAAACGTACGGACCGGTCCGTCCCGATTCGCCAAGATGAGGTGCGTCGGCGTCGAGAGCACTCGACCGAGACGGAGAGCTCTCCACCTTGGTTTTTCGCCTTCGTAGGTAAGGAAAGAAAGTCGTCGAAGGAAAACAGCAACGAGAGCACTCGTTCGTGGACGGAAAGCTCTCAACCACGATTACTGTTAATTGCCTAGGATCAGGACTGACAATGAGTGTCGGTTTTCTGTTTCTGGAGCGCCTTTTATACTGCGCGAGAACGTTATTTTACGGTCCCCACGGTGGTGGTTGACAGCAGCGCACACGTGCGTCAAGAGCGCGTGGCGGTAGCTGTCAGCGGCGCTCGGTCGCACTCGACGACGCTCGGGCCCCGTCGGCCTCGCACACGGGGCCGGTCGCGGCTCTGTCGTTTCGCTCGCGTTGTTCGGCGGCGCTCGGCGGCGGTCGGGCCCCGTCGGCCGCTGCGTCTCGAGCCGTCTTACGGCGAGATCGCCTTACAATAGTAATTAAAAATGGGTGGTGGGCGCATCGCGCCCACAGTTCCGCCCGGCGGGTGTTCGGCCGGGCGGTGTCCGACGGGTGTTAGCCGGAGTTACGATGCCCCCTTCAGGGATGCATCGTTACAGGCTTTGAAATAACTTTATTTGGTAAATTCCGTTTGGATCGCTGTCGCTTTGTAGCGCAATTGTCTATATCCTGTTCCTCTGCAGGACTTTTTGTAACATTATTATTTTCAAAATGTGTCTTTGTACTTTTAGCAATCGCTTCAGCTTCTGTCGCCTTTATTATCGCTAATGGAAGTACTTTTTCAGAAATATCACATTGTGAATCTTGAGCACGATTATTTGATAAATTCTGTTCGCATCGCTGCTGCTTCGTAGAGCGATTTTCTGAATCCTGTTCCTCTGCACGTCTTTTAGCGCAATAAGTTTTAAAATGTCTATTTGTATATTTAGCAAGCGATTCAGTCTCTCTCGCTTTTATTACCGTTAATGGACGCACTTTTTGCGAAATATCGCATTGTAAATCTTGAGGAAAATGCTCAATTACGTTATCTTTATGTTCAGAATTTAAAATAACATTATCTAAATCCTGTTCCTGTGCACGTTTTTTAGCGCAATTACTTTTCATATGTCTCTTCATACGTTCAGCAGTCGCTTTAGCCTCTCTAGCTCTTATTACTGCTAATGGAAGTACTTTTTGAGGATTAGCACATTGTAAATCCTGAGGAAAATGTTGAATAACATTATTTTCCAACATTTGTACCAAATGTGAACGCATTAACCTCTGTTCATACTTTACTTTGTCAGGTTTAATGTTGAATAACAATGAAGTCGCAAAAGCAATAGCAAAAACACCACAATCGTCAGTGTTCGGTTGATGTTGCACCGTAGAAAATTTGACAGGCTGTTTCTTAAAGTCACATGTTGGAAATAATTTTTTTAAGAATTCCTTATGATGTTCGTGCAATTCTTTTTTATTTTGTGAATCATAGATATATATATTTTTTAGATCGTAATAGCTGCATACCCAACGTCCATTTACATTTCTCTTTTTTGGATCTGTACATTTTAATGGAACTGACGAACTGTGCAATATTTGTATATGTTTTCTATCTTTTGGTATCTCTTGAATAAATTCAGGCAATTAAATTTGCCATGTTTCGGCAGGTTCATAATTTGAACAACTTCGTAAAAGTATATGGAAATAATACATATGATCGCCCGTAATCCATTCGCCTCGAGTAATTATATTTTTTTCTTCAGGCTTTAAAATAATATCTTTTGTCTTGAGGGACATTTTATTTAAAATAGGCGGATAATAAACCTTCAAAAATGTCTAGCAGTCTTTTGCAGGCGCACAGCACCCGGTTTTTTGTAAGCTCACAGTAACTGGTTTTCTTTTGTAGGCGCACAGCACCCGTTTCTTTGTAGGCGCACAGCACCCGTTTCTTTGTAGGCGCTCAGCACCCGATCTTTGCAGGCGCACTGCACCCGTTTCTTTGTAGGCGCACAGCACCCTTTCTTTGCAGGCGCACAGCACCCGTTTCTTTGTAGGCGCACAGCACCCGATCTTTGCAGGCGCACAGCACCCGTTTCTTTGTAGGCTCACAGCACCCTTTCTTTGCAGGCGCACAGCACCCGTTTCTTTGTAGGCGCACAGCACCCAATCTTTGCAGGCGCATAGCACCCGTTCTGTTTATAGGCGCACAGCACCCGTTTCTTTGTAGGCGCACAGCACCCGATCTTTGCAGGCGCACAGCACCCGTTGCTTTATAGACGCACAGCACCCGGTCTTTGTAGGCGCACAGTACCCGTTCTTTTTGTAGGCGCACAGCACCCGTTTTTTTGTAGGCGCACAGCACCCGATCTTTGCAGGCGCACAGTACCCAATATTTGCAGGCGCACAGTACCCTTGTATTCGCACACAGAACTCGTTTTATGCAGATGCACAGTACTCTTGTATCACCACACAACCATATTATATAAGTAATGAAAAAAAAATATACTTACATTACCAGAAGGAATTCTGCTGGAATCCTTGTAAATCCTATACAAATAAGGAAATAAAGCATTGTAGAGAATTAAAACAACTGTATCCATTCAGTGGAATAATCGGTAAAACTGCTATTTAGAGGACCCACTTCCAGTGACCTTGACCTTGACATATGTTGTCAAGGTTATCATGACCCTGCACAACATTTAAAAGATTTTAGCAATCGCCCGTTTTTTATTAAAAAGTTATTAACAAAAAAGTGAAACACAGCAGTTATTTTGAGTATTGAAAGGCATAAACGACTAATATTTATGTGGAAATAATACCTGTATAAATAAAAGAAAGTCATTAAAAGCAGTAAATCGACTGTGACTCACCTGATGGAAGCCCACCCATACAACAATTGGTTTATGTTAGGGTTATTATTAATAAAAAACAAGCGGCGGGGGGGGGGGCTAAAACGTTTTGAAATTTTCTCAGGAGGGTGACCTTGACAACATATGTCAACGATATGTCAAGGTCATTGGAGGTGGGTCCCCTAAGCAGCAATTTTACCGAATGACCATATTAGCACATAACTTCTATAATCCGGTCACTTTATGGAATATTCACACTGCGTCCGATTGCGTCCGATGTTCGACTACGACGATCTGACATCCAATAAAAGAATTTATTATTAGAGACAAAAATTTCCTATTGGATGTCGGATCGTCGTACGTCAAACATCGAACGCAGTGTGAATCCTCCATTAGACTTTTTTTTCGAAAAAAATCCGAGCTAGCTGAATTTTGGTATGTAGCTTTATTTAGTAGTTATAAAAATATATTAAAAATTCCCATCATTGTGAGCTAAAAATTTTACAGCGAATAATAGGTGTAAAAAATAAGTGTTTAATAAATATCTTCTTACCTATTGATCCTATGACTAAAATAGCTATTACCAAATTTATAGATTACAAAATTTCCTACAAAAAAAATGCTATACTTTTTCTTCGTACAAGGCACCGTTATCACGTATTATACGACTTACCAAGTTGAAATGTATAGTTTATGAATAATAACACTGTTCAACACCATTTTGCAACATGAGTGTGAATAGTCATTGCCGATGTTTTTTTCCCTTCTGAACACGATTTCGTTCAAATTTGACTGTCACTTCGAAATTTTGAGATAAATGGCGTCAAAGAGGCCCAAAACGTCCGTTTTTCTCAAAATTTGAGTGATAACCAAAAAATGTTTAAATGAAAGTCGTTTATCTTGGAATTCTGCACAAAAAAGGTCTGTTTTATTTTTTTCGTAGGACTAACCCTTTGGCCGGAAACCGCGTTTGAAGAAAAATAGTTGATGATCTCAAAATTGTGGTGATAGTCAAACTTGAACAACGGATTCGTGTTCAGAAGGCAAAAAAACATCGGAAATGACTATTCACACTCATGTTACAAAATGGTGTTGAACAGTGTTATTATTCATAAACTAATAGACCAACTTGATAAGTCGTATAATACGTAAAAACGGTTATTTATACAAAAAAAATGTATAGGATCTTTATTGTAGGAAATTTTCTAATCTATAAATTTGATAATAACTATTTTACTCATAGGATTAATAGGTGAGAAGATATTTACTAAAAACTTATTTTTACACCTATTTGTAACTGCTAAATGAAGCTACATACCAAAATTCAGCGAGCTCGGACTTTTGTCGTAATTTTGGTGCTTTTTAAGTAAAGTGACTGGACTATTAAGACAATCTTGAAATAACTAACTATGAATTGTAATTTACATCGGCCAGAAAAGACGTTCAAATTATTATCATCCGAATATTGCGATAAATATCACCACATGCTTCAGTGGTCGAATTAGTATGACACCCGACATGAATTGCGGAAGGTTCCACGTTCGAACCCTGGCTGAGGTATTTTTCGCAATAAATTCCTCAGTTATTTAAAATTAAAATAAAATCGATTTAATCGGGGGGGGGGGGGGGGAGAAGGGTTATAACCCAAAAAGGTGTGTTGTAAGTCTGACAATTCTTGTCAGCGCGCAGTATTGTAGGGTTTAAGGGGAAAAATATGTTTATACATAGAGAAATAATAATAAATAATAAGCTGCTAAGATCTAAGCTCGGACTGTAATGGCTATATTCTATATTGTGTGTGATTGTATATCTCTATTATATTACTGGAATAGTACAAGCGCGCGCTAGGCGCGCGCCATTCAGCTTCTTTGCTATATAAAATACTACAAAGCGCGGACTTTGCGCGCGTCATTCATCCTACAGCATTATGTATTTTTTAAATAACGTACATATTTGTGGGTATAATTAATTGTGCAGGTATATACAGAGTGTCCTATATTTTAAATGCACCAAACAAGTGTCGAAAAATATAGTAGACAGACAAAAGAGGTCATTTGACGATGATCTTCAATTGACTTTGGATCATGTTCAAAGAGTTATTTAAAGATCAACTTCATTTTTAAAAATGAAAACCCCTACTATATACTGCATATTCTTGTAGTTAAGTGAAAACACTATAATAGTGAAAGTGCTTTTATTTTTCCGCTACGTGCCCTATGAGCGGAGATATTACGATGTAAAACCCGAAGCTGAAAATTTACAATTAAGAAACGTCGTTCTCCGTTTGCTGTGTTTGCCACGGCACAGAGTCGGCGCTAATAGTTCGTAATTTTGTCCCTTTCATATCCTTGCCGTTATGCGGCGCTAATTCTACGCGTAGGTGATGCGTTATAGTTCGATCGATCGATCACATGTGATGTGACATAAGTTACGTGAGTCAAAGTGAGGTGATGATAATGATAGGTGATAGTAATGATAATGATAGTACATCATGATAGGTGATGTAATTTTATTGTTACGCAATATTTAAAACACTTACTTTTATAATCTTTGACATATATTTAAATGTAAAATATGATCTTTTATTACAAATGTATTTTTTTCAGAATGTAATTGTTAAAAAGAATGTTAGCTTCGTATGTAACAGTTGTAATAATAGTCTCGTTTAAGATCATTTTGTGATGAAATGTTAATATTATTATATAAATATTTATATCTGAAATATAGGAGAGGATAGTGGGGGATTGGGAGTGAGTGGATGGCTCGAGGATGGAGGAACAGTTGGAGTGGAGTGAAGGGAAGAAGAAAGGAGGAAGGCCAGTAGGAGATGATTGAATCGATGGAGGAAGCATGGAAGTTAGCGAGGAATTGGAGGAGATGAGAAAAATGGAGAGCAAGGAGAGAAATAGAAGAGTTCAAGACGAAGAGGTTTGGAGGTTAGGATGGAGCAGAGGGAGGCGAGCGGAGGGAGACGAGAGAGGGGGATCCGCGACACAGCGACAACGGAGCGTTTTGCGGGCGTGATGGCGGGGGCACAAGGTGCTACCCGCCGGACGGGGGCGGCGCTCCGATTGGTAGAGCCGGGAAGCAGTAGTTAGATGAAGAGAGATGGGGTCGAGGTGGCGCTGATGGAAAGATAAGATTTGAGAACGCGAGGATGGATGGAGAGGTGGAGATAGAAGAGCAGAAGCACATGGTCGAATAAAGGGAAAGAAGGAAGCGAGTAGTTACGAGTGTGAGAAACTGAGGAAATATAGGAAGGAAGTAAGAGCGAAGAGAGGAAAGAGAGGAAAAAGGAGGTGGAGGTCGAAAGCGAGATAAAGGAACGTGTTAGAAAAAGGCAAGAGAAATAATGGAGTGCAAAGGGAGGATTATAATAAAGAAGGAAGCGATAGAAAAAATGGTAGAAGAAAAGGTGGTGGAGATGATGAAGGAGTTCAAGGAAGATGGTAAGAGAAAGGATAAAGAGATTAAAGAGCTAAGGGTGGAGATGGAAAGTTTGCGGAAAAAGATGTATAGATTGGAACAGAGCACAGGAAAAAGGAAGAGAGAGGAAAGTGAGGAAAGGAAAGGTAAGATAAACAAAAGAAAATGGTGGACAGAGGAAAGCGAATGGAGCGATGACGAGAAAAGAAAGAAGAACGTGATAATAAGGGTCGAGAAGGAGAGATGGACGGGAAAGGAATCGAACTGGACAAAAGTGAAGGAGCTTTTCTCGGAAGGATTAAATGTAAAGGTAGAGATGAGAGAGGTAAGTGTGATAGGGCAGAGAGGAGATTGGTTAACGATAATAGTAAGGATGGGAAGTGAGGAGGACAAATGGAGGGTACTGAACGCAAGGAGGAAGGAAGGAGGAAAACTGAAAGTGAAAATAGATGAGGACAAGCCGGTGGAGATGAGAATAAGAGAAAGAGAGGAGAAAGAAAGGAGAAAAGAAGGGAGAGAGGAGGTAGGCAGGAGTGCAGGGAGATCGGTGGAGGACGAGATTACGAGAAAAATGGAGGAGAGCCTGTTGATGGATACGGACGAGGACGAGGATATCAGGAGGAAACGGGAGTAAGAGAAGGGTAAGACAGAAAGGAGAGATGAGCGGAGGAAGGATGAAGGAAGGGGCGAAAGTTAATGGAGGCAGGATTGGTAAGAGAGTTGGGGGAAGGGAGGGAGAAGGAGGAGATAACTGACTGAGGGCAGAGGAGAGAAAGGGAGAGGATGGTAAGAAGGAGAATTGGTAAAATTTATTTTTCTGTTTAGAATAGGAGGTATGAGAGAAAGGAGGGAAGACTCCAACTAATAGGAAGGAGAGAGTTGGAGGGGAGGAGAGCCAGGAGATCGCAGGAAGGGAGCCAAGGGAATGAGGATGGAAGGAAATCAAAGATAGCCAAAGGATATAGAGATAGCCATGGAAAGGGGAAGGAAGGGAGTTAGAGAGAATGTGAGGTCGCACAATGGCCAGGCAGGGGAAATGGTTAGGAATGTAAAGACATTGTAAAGGTTTTTGGGAAACGTTTTTCCTGGATAAAACGCCTTTCCAGCCCCGGAAAGGGAGAGAAATAAAAATGAATTGAAATATCTGAAATAAAATTAAAAGAAAAAGATTGACATCTTTTATTTACAAATTGTCATTATAGCCTCGATAATATTCATCATATAAAATTTTCATCTTAAGCTGAAATATTTATAAGTAAAATATTAAACTATAAACAATGAAAATTGTCTACTATATCAAACTATCGAGGCTATAACTTGTAAATAAATCTATAAATCTATATATCTTATTATTGTAATATAGCTCTTCTTATTAACTTTATACAGGGTATTTCCTACGTAAGTAGACAAACTTGAAGAGGATATTGATCAGTTTATTTCAAAAAGAAAAGATCCTATGAACATATGTCCTAAACTGCTTTATTTTCCAAATCAAAAATTTTTAGATGCGCCCCTGGTTTATCTGAAAATGTTTCATCAGTACTGGAATTTAATACCACATGTACGTATACCAAATTTGAATAAAATCTTTGTAAGCATTTTCCAAATTTCCGAAATTGTCATATCTTTTCTCTCAACTTTGACATCCTATATTTTGAAAACGAAGCAGTTTGGAACACATGTTTATAGGACCTTTTCTTCTTAAAATAAGTCAAGGAATATTCCCTTCAAGTTTTTTGTCTACTTAGAAAATACCCTGTATAAAATTTCATCACGAAATGATCTGAGAAGACTATCATTTACTGTTGTCACAAGAAGCTTAGAACATCCTGTACAACAATGCAGCTTCCGAGAGACAAATACACCTGTAATAAAAAACGATATTTAACATGTTTGTTCACAAGTAAAATAATAATAGCAATTTTTTAAATATATATCAATAATTATAAAGAACAATAAAACAAATGTCGAAAAATATAGAAGACAGACAAAAGAGGTCATTTGTCGATGACCTTGAATTGACTTTGGATCATGTTCAGAGGGTTATTTGAAAATCAACTTTATTTTTAAAAATAAAAACCTACTTTATACTGCACATTCTTGTAGCTAAATGAAAACACTATAAAGCTATCTTTCGTTAACATTTTTGTAAGATATTTTAAATGTTGTCTTGATATTTCTAATATAAATTATGAAATATCTCAAAGTATTCACTTTTTTACTTTTCAACAACGTTGCCTTCATACTTTTCTACGTAAAATGTAAAAAAAAAGATTTGACCGCTTATTGTACACGCAATTAATTTTGGAAATATCAAGACAAAATTTAAATCTTAACGACAGGTAGCTTTGCTGTAGTGTTTTGAAAACGTCTCAACATATTTTAAAAAATAATAAAGTTAACCTCGAAATAATCCTCTAAACTTCATCCAAGGTGAAATAAAAGTCATCATCAGATGACACTCCTTAACACCAAACAACTTTTGTCTGAAACGTTTTTCCATATCTCACATATATTTTTCGACATGGCAAATATTTGGAAAAAACGCGTTTAAAACACGTCAAAACACTATAATAAAACATTCATTAAGAATTGTCTCAGATGTTTCAAATTTTTGATAATTTTATATAAATTTCTCGTAAAGTATTCACTTTTCAATGACTTTCCTTTGATACTTTTGTACGTACGATATATACATATAATGGTTTTTACATTTGCAATTTTGTAAAATGAAATGCGTCTGCAAGATACAATCAATTTTTGTAAAATAATTTTATTTGTTTTTTTTACAACAATCGATTCCCTTCATTATTGTACGTATAAAAGTATCAAAGTAAAATCATATTTTATATTAAAAATATTATGACAAAATTTCAAATATCTCATAAAATCTTAATGAAAGAGAGCTTTATTATATGTAATAAAAGAATATGTAATAAAAGACGGATGGTTCCATTTAATAAAACATCTAATACATTGACCTTGCCTTGAAGAAGTCACTCAAGGTCAGTCAAGTCTACCTGTCCCCCTTGAAACCATACAACTTTTGTATAAAACATTTTTCTCTAGAACTGTGATATCAAGATATTTGATCTGTCAAAACACGTTTTGCGCTGACAGTTACTCTCTTAGCACGAAACGAGTCAAGCGAGAAAACTAATCTCAGAACAATTTGTAATTTTACTGTTATGCAATATTTAAAACACCTTTATAATCATTGACATATTTAAATGTAAAATATGATTTATTTATTACCCATACAAGTTTATACAGATGTATTTTTTTGGAATCTACATTGTTAAAAAGGATGTTAGCTTTGTGTGTAACAGTTGCAATAATAGTCTTGCGTGAGATCATTTTATGATGAAATGTTATTATATAAATATTAATGTCTAAAATGGAATTGAGAGAATAAGATTGATCAATACTTTCTTCATATAAAATTTTTATCTCAATCTCTGAGATCTTTTATAAACTAAATGTTAATAAACTATTGACATGAAAATTCTCTATATCAAGCTATCGAGGCTATAACTTGTAAATAATTCTACATATCTCACATTATTGTAATATAGTTCTACTTAATATAAAAATTTCATCACGAAATGATCTGAGAAGACTATCATTACTGTTGTCACACGAAACTTAGAACATCCTGTAATGCAGCTTCCGAAAGACAAATACATCTGTAATAAATAAAGAATTATATTTAACATTTTTGATTATAAGTAACATAATATCGATAATATTTATTATTCAATGAAATGTATTTTCTCTTCCACTCGCAAATAAAAATTTTAAATATTGTTTATTAAAAATATATTTGTTTTTCAGAAACTGCATTGTTATACAAGACGTTGTAAGCTTCGTGTGACAATAGTTTTAGTGATAGTCTTGTAAGATTATTTTATGTTAAAATATTATTGTATTAAGAAAAGCTATAATATTAATGATATATGCAGAATTATATTAATTAATATCGATAAAATAGAATTAAGAATAAAATGGATTACCAATGAAATTATGCAATATTTTTCAATACCTATCTTATTCTCAATTCCATTCTGAATATTAATATATATGTATAATTCTGCATATGTCATTATGGTAGATTATTTCTTTATATGATAAAATGTAATCACAAAATGATCTCACACAGGAGACTATCATTAAAACTGCTATCACAGGAAGCTTATAACATTTTATATAACAATGCAGAAAGACAAATACATCTGTAAATAGATTTCGTATACTACATGTAATTAAAAAATATCATAAATTTTGTATAACTTACTGGCATTTTACTGACACAATTAGTAACATTCTCTTTGAATTTATTTTGAATCAATTAGGCTAAAAGTAGACATACATGTTATATAAAATCGAGATCTCAAAATCTCGGGTACTCGCAACTCGTTGCGTCGCGTTAATAGAGCCACGGCGGTCTCGCTCCGCGCACTTAGCGCGAAACACTACCGTGTCTCTTGATTTAATGTTATAATGTGTCCCAGCCAGAAAGCTGATGTCGATTCGACATCTAATCGCCGTCGAAGAAGTCTAGAGTACGTCTAATCTAAATGAATGTCTAGAAATATGGCAATTTAGACGTCTCTTGCTCTGAGTATTTTAGCAATCTATTTGTGATATACAGGGTGATTCAGAATAAGTATATTGTCCCGAAAATCTCACATTCTTGACGCGATTCTAAGACGATTTTTCCTCTACAAAAAATTTCCCCGAAGCTTAGGTTTTGAGTTAGTATTTTTTTAAATTTTTAAAATTTAAAAACTTTTTTAATTTTTTAAAAATAAAACCAGTAAAATTTATAAGCAGTATACCCGGAACTACGAGTTATTAAAGTAAATAATTACCTTATCACATGTACAGGAGGTAGGCCTATGCAAAGGCGGCGCGACTCACTGAAATTTACTGTCGCGAGCGCTTATGTGAGGCCAAGTGAGGTACCTGCTGCGATCAGCTGATTGTTGCACACTTTTTTCTTTCTCTTATTTACTCAATCACTCGTCACTTACTCACTCACGTTTCACTTTGTTCATCTCGAAGGAAGAACCGTAACACACGCGGCAGCGCAACACACAACAAACGCGAAGTGAAACGTGAGTGAGTAAGTGACGAGTGATTGAGTAAATGAGAGAGAAAAAGAAGTGTGCAACAATCAGCTGATCGCAGCAGGTGCCTCACTTGGCCTCACATAAGCGCTCGCGACAGCGAATGTCAGTGAGTCGCGCCGCCCTTGCCTAGGCCTACCTCCTGTACATGTGATAAGGTAATTATTTACTTTAATAACTCGTAGTTCCAGGTGTACTGCTTATAAATTTTACTGGTTTTATTTTTAAAAAATTAAAAAAATTTTTAAATTTTAAAAATTTAAAAAAATAGTAACTCAAAACCTAAGCTTCGGGGAAATTTTTTGTAGAGAAAAAATCGTCTTAGAATCGCGTCAAAAATGTGAGATTTTCGGGACAATATACTTATTTTGAATCACCCTGTATAAACCATCGGAAGAGAGTTTTTCATAAAATTTCGAGATTTTACTTTGTGGACTGCTTGCTTCGGCCTAGACGTCTATTCGATGTTTAGTCGACGTCTAATGTGTGCCTTTTGATTCGATCTATGTGCGTCAAAATAAGCGTATGTTTTGTACTTTGTCTACATTTGCTAAAAGTGAGATAAATATTTAGAAAACAAGGTAAAAAATATTGTGGACTGCTTGTTTTGGCCTAGACGTCTATTCGATGTTTAGTCGACGTCTAATGTGTGCCTTTTGATTCGATCTATATGTGCGTCAAAATAAGCGTATGTTTTGTACTTTGTCTACATTTGCTAAAAGTGAGATAAATATTTAGAAAACAAGGTAAAAAATATTGTGGACTGCTTGCTTCGGCCTAGACGTCTATTCGATGTTTAGTCGACGTCTAATGTGTGCCTTAAAAAACGTTATCTATACACATCTGAAACTGAACATGTATTTAACATTTATTACACATTATTTGATATTTATTTTACATAAATTATTTATTTACAATAATAATTTTAAAAAAAATTTATTTAACATTTATTCGGCAATAATATAATATTTATGTAATATTGATTATTTATTTGTAATAATAATTTGAAAAAACATTTATTTAACATTTATTTGACATTAATTTAATATTTATTTTATATTAATTATTTATTTGCAATAATGATTTAAAGAAAACGTATATTTAACATTTATTTGACATTAATTTAATATTTATTTTTCAATAATTATTTATTTACTATAATAATTTTAAAAAACATTTATTTAATATTAATATTTACTTAAAATATTATTTAACAATAACTATTTAATTATAAGAAATCATCATTTTTCTGTAATTGTTTTGCTCTATAAATTATGTGGCGGTATAGGGGCCTACGGTTATGACATGTAGACAATATATAACACTTACATTAAATTAAGAAGTAGTCTACCACGTAAGGCAGTTGGCTCACGATCCAGAGGTCCCGAGTTCGAATCCCACTAAGGTAAGTGTGTTTTTTAAGACATTTAATCAGTTACAAATACTTATTTTCAGATGGAATCATCATAGGCTGCATCTTAAGAAACAAATTTAGTTAAAAAATAGTAATAAAATTTCGAAATAAATATAATTTTTTTTTATTTTGGGTGAATGTCGGAAATAGGTATGTGTCTGCCGTAGCTAAATAAGTGTCTGCGGTAGCTAAATTTTTGTGACCCTTACCTAACTTACGACTAAAATTTGGCTACCGCACACAAATTCTTGCTGCCGTAGCTAATCTTTTCTTTCCGTGTAGTTCTGTGTAATAAATTATACTCCCAGTAATCCAGTACTGCCCAGTATTTCTGAAGTACTGGCCAAAATAATACTGCCAGTTTTTACAGTAATTTGTTACTGAGTACTTCAGTAATACTTTTCTATGAGGAATGTCAATAAGACGTCGGAAAGACGTCGAAATCTTAGATCGATTAGACATCTAAATATGGACCGTTTTTAGGTCTATATAGATCTTAATTTAGATTAGACGTAGATGGTAGATAGATGTTAGCTCTAGACGTCTATTTGACGTCGGATCGACGTGACTATTCTGGCTGGGGTAACATACCTCAAGGCACAAACACAGAGTTGCACACCCACGGCTGTATGTCCGCGATACAAGAAATCTCTCTAACCTATTAAACACATAAATCTATAAGCTAAAAGAAACAGCAAATACTCCACTTGTGAATTATTGTTTATTAATATATATCTTACCAAATGCTATCAAAATACACGTTTATTACTTCTCTCCTTTTTATTATAAATCACTTCACTGACGTAAATCGCTTTACCTGACATGAAGTGCACCACCATAAACTAAATAAATCATAAGATTACCATAAACAATCCTAATCGATATAACTTATATTTCGTGTATCATCGACAATACTATCGTCGATAATGTTTTACCGATCGTGTAAGAAATGTATAATACATAAACCATAAATGAGCGGCTAAGTAGCAATTCAATGTGATTGGTTGGATCCAAGTTTGATAGCGCTGACAACGTTATCAATCTATATACTCCGTTCAGCGAGAAATAAATCACGGATTGGACTTGGACAAAAACTTGTTCGTTTCGCGCAAGTCTCCGCCCACAGATCGTATATTTACGCATACGGTACGCCACGCTCTAGGGACTTTACTCTCACTTTGCCCGCCTATGCGCAAACTGTAAACTATCTCTCGTTGAACAGAGTATATGATACGTGACATGCATGTATAGAGAGGGCGCTGATAGCGGCGTTAGTAGCATAAATCGGTCGGTCGGGCGCCGGCGCCACTGCATCAAGAAGAAGAAGAAGAAGTCTTCGCCCGGTGCCAGTCAATTGTTCAATCAATTCGTGGCAAGTTTTCTTTTTGGTGTTGCACGACAAGTTTCATAGTTAATCCCGCGCAAAAAAGATTGACTGTGGACGCCGACGTGCCCGGACGTGTCTCGTCCTAACGAATTTTTTTGATGGTTTTCGACGCGACCTGTTGGTCTTTCGACCTTCTGCGTCTTAGTTTGCTGCCCTTTGCACCATTAAAGACTTTGTTTTCCCGCGTGTATCGCGTCTTTATTTGTTTCTCCACGTGTATCGCGTTTTGTGAGAATCCCTGGCCGCTTCGCGCCTTTCCGGGAGGCGTGGCCATCAAAATTTAGAGAGAAAAAGAAGAAGTTTTTATTATCGGCCTTTGTGCCACTGTTTTTGTATTTCCGGCCTTTGTGCCATTTACGTTCTATCTGGCTGCATTAGCCCCGGTGGGGCTAGGTGCCATCATAAAGAAAAGAAGAAGGTGTTGCACAATTGACAGAAGTTTCGAGGTGGACAGATTGACCAGAATGCCGCGAGGGAAAAAGGACCAGAAGCAACAAGAGACAGAGGCGATGGACATAGCGGTAAGTTAAGTACATTTACATATTGAGGATCGATATCATCTCCGATTAACGTGATCCTCCGATTAAACTCACTCTTCGTCTCTTTCCAATGTCCAGTTAGAAAGAGACGAAGAATGAGTTTAATTGGAGGATTACGTTAATCGGAGATGGAGATATCGGCCCTTAAACTTATTTATAATACTCCGCGCAAAACACTACCGTGTCTCTTAAATAATTTATTTCATGCTTTTTATGTTGCAAGATGGACGGTATTTCCGATCACGACATTCAAGTTGCAGAATTAAAGATGCAAGTATTTGAATTAAAGCAGCAACTTGCTGCAACTACAATCTCAGCACCGCCGCCGTCGACCACCGCCGCCACCACCATTACCACCACCAGCACCACTACCCCACAACAACCACCACTATCTGTGCAAGCTCCGATGGCTTTGGCGACTTCGGCAGCCTCGGGTTTGCCGATTTCAGCGGGTTTAGCGGCTTCAACAGGTTTTCCCGTTTCCACAGCATCATCGGCTTCCAGCACGTTCCAAATGAGACGTAAGTATAAAATAATAATTATTAAAACATATCGCTCATTTGCTACGACAAATAACTTTTTAAAGGAATAAAAGTATCTAGCTATATGTTACCTTTCATTGTATGTATTATCACCACATTTTTTCGCAAAAAAAAGTTTTTAAACTTATATTGTTGTAACAACTGAGCGATATATTACATCAATTATTTCATACTTATAATATTTCTTAATATTTATAAATGTTTTTGTAAATAAAAAATAAATGTCTTTCTGTTACAGCAAGAAGATGGGAAAAAAGCAAAAAAAGTCGCGGCTCATATCGCGGTGGACGTGGCCGCGGCCGCGGCTGGTATCGCGATGAACGTGGTCGTGGTGGACATGGCCGCGGTGATGGACGGATTTATCAAACCTTCTATTTATAGGTAAGTGAACACGAATGTTATGTAGTAATTATCGTAAACGTGGTAATTATATTATATATTGTATACAAGCAAACGTCGGCTTGAATATAATAACCGATGTATTTTTTGTTACAGGATGACTGTTCAACTACTCGAATAAAGCTACTAGTTAGTGTTAGGTGAAAAGAGGTATAAAGTTTTTGTTTTTGTCTGGAACATAGAAAATTTATTGTAAAACTGATGTAAGACTACGATTATTGATAAAATATAAAGATTCTCTTTTTATCGTAAACTTATACGAATACAACATTTAAAGCGCAATGTCATAATAAGAATAATAACATGCATTATATATGTATGTAAAAAATATTTGAGTTATTTACTTCTTATGTCTCTACGAAGGTATAAATTCATCATTAACTGAGCAAGTTTTAATATATGAAGTGCACAGAATTAATATAAATAATAACGTACAGATTATAAAAAAAATTAATCATAAACTTATATAGATTATTTACCTTATATGTATTACTAGTATTGACATATAATAATAACTTACTATGCTATTTAAAATAGTTTTCCAAAAATTCTGTGCAGTACCTCCAAACATTACTACAAAACTTCATTGAACCATGTACAAAAAGAAAAGAAACACATTCTCGTGATACTCGCACAGATTTATACAGGGTGTTACTAAAAGACCGCCCACTAACTACATAGCGGTATTCCTTGTCAAAAACTGAGTCGAAAAGTCCTGAACCACTTTTTTCTATAATGCTTAACAAAGCAGTAATCATTGAGTAAAGTTAGTCCAACCAGCGTCGTTCTTTAGCCGGGCGAATGTCGGTGAGCCGCGCGCCTGATAGTGTGCGTGAGCGCTCCGCCGCGCATCGCGCGGCGGCACGATGGCACGGCCGCGGTCGGCCGCGGCGGTCGCGTTTTGCTTTCGCGCGCGTCGCGTGCAATATTCTTACGCATTGTAATAATAGAAATAATTTTTCCTGCACTAAAAATCACTTTTTACTCTTGTCAGAAGTACCTCCTTGCAGAAAATTTTGATAACGGATAAAACTTTCGCCAAGACATAACTATTATTAAGATATAAAAATTTAAACAAATACAAAAAATTATACTGTGTATTTTACAATACAAAAATTTACAATACAAAATTTTACAATATAAAATTTTACAATACAAAAATTATTTTCTAATCCGTTTCGTTAAATATCTTTGCGTTAACTTAATTTAAATTATAACACAAAGCACTTATTGAATCTTTCTACGAGGTTTGCCCATAGTTACTCAGAAGTAATAAATTTTTTAAGGGAAATTTACTGTAACAATTAGATATTTAAATAATCTCGTACTTAAAAGGAAATACATTAAAAATATTATTAAAAGATAAAGTATTCAAAAATAAAAAAAATTTCTTTTTTTATAGAAAAAAGATTTATCCTAAGTTATAAATAACGATATCCAGATGTACAATCTTTTTGAAACTTAAGGCAAATAAGAGCAAACCGCCGAGCGAACAATAATAATTTTTATAGCAAATAATAAATAATAACACGTTTAATAACTTAAAACAAAATACAATACAAACGCTTTGGCCTTAGTTTAGATCCTCTTTATTGTAATATTTCACAATAATCTTAAATCGAATCGTTAACAACGCATAAATAAATATGAAATGTTATCATATTCGTAATACGTAGGTCAGCGGTAAAGATGTTAGAAAAGATTAAACATAAAGTACATGCGGTCTTTTAAATATAATAAAATGTTAGATGCAATTTGTATAAGTTTTTTTATGTTAAATTTACTTACCAGACAGTGTAATATCAGTGTCATGATGATCTACTGTCTAGTTTCAGTAACGAAACAATGCTTATGAGTTAATATCAGTGTACGGACTGAAGGCCTAGACTTAAACGTAAGCTGAAATGAGTACAGAGAAATATCATGAAGCATCATATAACAAAGTAACACTCGTAAATAAATAAAAATAAGTTAATGAATAAAACAGACTACAGATGTCAATTGTGTGGAAGTTTTTCGACAATAGGAGAATAATCATTAGAAAAATTTTTTATTTACTAGCTTATTTATTTACTTTATATTTTTTATTTACTAATGTTATTTTGTTATATGATACTTCATGACATTTGTATGTACTCATTTCACCTTGCGCATCAGCTTAAGCCTTCAATCCGTGCACTGATCTTAACTTATAAGCATTGTTTCATCACTGAAACCAGACACGGTAGATTATCACGAGATTGATATTACACTGTCTGATAAGTGAATTTTACATCTTTATGAAAAAACTTATACGAATTGCAGCTAACTTTTCAATTTCACTTTATTTAAAACGCAACAGTTATCACGTAATTTACCTTATGTTCAACCTTTTCCAATAACTTTACCACTCACCAATGTTTTATGAATACGATAACATTTCACTTTTATTTATGCGTCTAAACTAAGATAGAAACGTTTGTATTGAATTTTGTTTCAAGTTATTAAACGTGTTATTATTTATTATTCGCTATAAAAATTAATATTGATCGCTCGGCGGTTTGCTCTTATTTGCCTTAAGTTTCAAAAAGATTGTACATATGGATAGCGTTATTTATAACTTAGGATAAATCTTTTTTTTATAAAAGAAGAAATTTTTTTTATTTTTGAATACTTTATCTTTTAATAATATTTTTAATGTATTTCCTTTTAAGTACGAAATTATTTAAATATCTAATTGTTACAGTAAATTTCCCTTAAAAAATTTATTACTTTTGAGTAACTATGGGCAAACCTCGTAGAAAGATTCAATAAGTGCTTTGTGTTATAATTTAAATTAAGTTAACGCAAAGATATTTAACGAAACGGATTAGAAAATAATTTTTTATTGTAAAATTTTATATTGTAAAATTTTGTATTGTAAATTTTTGTATTGTAAAATACACAGTATAATTTTTTGTATTTGTTTAAATTTTTATATCTTAATAATAGTTATGTCTTGGCGAAAGTTTTATCCGTTATCAAAATTTTCTGCAAGGAGGGTACTTCTGACAAGAGTAAAAAGTGATTTTTAGTGCAGGAAAAATTATTTCTTTTATTACAATGCGTAAGAATATTGCACGCGACGCGCGCGAAAGCAAAACGCGACCGCCGCGGCCGACCGCGGCCGTGCCGTCGTGCCGCCGTGCCGCCGCGCGATGCGCGGCGGAGCGCTCACGCACACTATCAGACGCGCGGCTCACCGACGTTCGCCCGGCTAAAGAACGACGCTGGTTGGACTAACTTTACTGAATGATTACGGCTTTGTCAAGCATTATAGAAAAAAGTGGTTCAGGACTTTTCGACTCAGTTTTTGACAAGGAATACCGCTATGTAGTTAGTGGGCGGTCTTTTAGTAACACCCTGTATACTAGATTTTACTTGTACTTCGGTGGTAATTGCTTTTAGAACTTTTGTACTGAATATATTCGATGATGGAATAAAAAAAGATCGAATGCACTTGCAAGGAAATTGGAAAAAAAGCAACATTTTTTAAGGATTCTTACGAATATATCTTTGAGAGAAGTACATATATATAATACATGTATCTTTGAATAACTTTATATCTTATTTCATTATTGAATACACTCTTCCTGTATATATCTGATACATCCAAGGAATATTAGTTCCATTCCGGTTTTTTATTATGCATGAAAAGCTCATTTCTTCTCCAATTACCTTGACATGTGCTAGCGAAACTGGGCGTGAAATTAATAATATTGTAATACATATGATATAATATTGTTTTGTGTAAATAAATATTTTAAGAGACATTGAGTTTTTTCTAATCTTAAAATTGTCATAAAAAATATAATTACATATTTACAAACAGAAGTACACAAAATAATTTTTGAGTGTTTATGCAATTTGACATATCCAATTATTTCTCCTTTTATCATGCAAAGTGTAAAATTTATAGTAATTGCATTTATTCAAGAATTTCTCGACAATCTTTGAAATAGTCGTATTTGCTAAATATACGATAAGAATAGAATTCTTTTAATTAAAAGGCTGCATTTAGCACTAATATAATTGTTCTATATTTGATAGTGAATACATTCAAAGTATAAGCACCATAAATTCTTTTAATTAAAAAGCTGCATTTAGCACTAATATAACTGTTCTATATTTTATAATGACCCGCCTTTAGGTAGCGAACGCGGACTAGCTCGCCGGGTCAGGAGTTCGCTAGGTAGGTCCGGAGACAATAAACGTGAGAAGAGTGTTTTATAGAAAAAATAAAGATATAATTTATTCTATTTAATTGTCTGAATAACAAAGGCTTTGACTAGCATTGCGCGTGGATTGTACCGCTGAGATCCGTCGTGTATCGATTCGTCGGGGATCGCTAGTTTATTATAATTCTAATGAATATCGCAAGTATATATTTACAATAAAACAGAACACCGGTAGGGTACTTCGGAGGCGCGGATGCCCAGTACGTTCAATTCTACTTATAACTATGAGATTATCGGCGCGTGTACTTCGGAGGCGCGGATGCCCAGTACGTGCAATAATACCTGAATATAATAACGATGAGATTATCAGCGCGTGTACTTCGGAGGCGCGGATGCCCGGTACGTTAAATCGACGTTAATTACAAAGGAAATAATACGGCTCGGGGAATATATCCCTTAGTGGCACGCGTAGCAGTTTGCGGGTGAGAATATGTGTGATCCCGGTGATTATCCGTAAGGATCCAGGCGGTAGTACGGCGTTCGGGAACGCTCGGACATACGGACCGGTCCGTCCCGATTAGCCAGGATTCGTTAGCGTCGGCGACGAGAGCACTCGTCCGAGACGGAGAGCTCTCCACCTCGGTTTTCTGCCTTCGCAGGTATTAGGAACCAGAAACGTTGTAGGATAAGCAGCAACGAGAGCACTCGAACGTGGACAGAGAGCTCTCGACCACGACTTCTGCTTTCTAGGATCAGGATAGAGTGAGTTTTAAGCTCGCGTCCCGCATTTTTATACCGCCGGGATAACGGTATTTTTGCGCGCCCGGCGTGGGGGTTTGACAGCAGCGCGCACGTGTGCTGACGGCCGCGCGGTCGGAGCTGTCAACTCGCTTTCGGCGCTCGGCGGCGCTCGGCGGCGCTCGGGTCCCGTCGGCCTTGTCGGCGGACCGCTCGGTCGGGCCGCGACGTCTCGAGCCGTTATTACGGCGAGATCGGGTTTTTACAATTAAAAAATGGGGTGGGCGCAGCGCGCCCACGTTTTTGCCCGGCGGGTGTTCGGCCGGGCGGTGTCCGGCGGGTGTAGCCCGGACAACGATGCGGGTTAGGGGCGCATCGTTACATATTTGATAGTGAATACATTCAAAGTATAAGCACTATAAAGTGATAATCGGTAATGATCCAGTTACATTTAGCACTAAACGCAAATAGAGAGTTTCAGTTCGCTTCTCTTCTGCCGAGAATGATAGCAGAACTAAAAACTGGAGTCATGAAGGAGTAATTTGTATTTCAATCTGGGATTACGAAAAATTAAATGAACAAACGCGCACTATCGTTTTTTTACAAAAGTATAAATTAATGGCAGATTTTATAATTTGGCACTTATGTACAATACTAATATCAATTAATATGTTTGAATGTTAGAATCATATTTTTACAAACAACCAAAATATCTTATTCATTCTGCATACGCAACAATGCAAAATATTGGCATCGGTCATTTTCAATCCTTTTGAGATCGTCGAAATTTTCCGAGGAGCGAACATAGACATATGTACATAAACCTCGTTAAAATAGACGTACATATATAAATAGAAATATACGCTTATATACTTATACGTGATAAATACATCAGTACGCTTTCGAAACGAAAGTATCAGCCTTGCCATCGTGTAATGATGATTACGACGCGCGTAACGCGAGATCTTTAGTTGTTACGAGTCGTCATGCTCGTCCATCTGGTTTACAGTCACCATCGACCTTGACGACTTTTCTAAATCGTGATTCTCGTCGTTGTCCACTAGGTACTGGAAGCTCTGCAAATTCTTATTTGTCAATTCTAGCGTTGCGTCAAATGCATCCATGTCTTCGTCGGGTTTTTCTGGTATTCGAATATAATTTTCAACATCGTCTGTAAAGGACGTAATTGAACATGAACTTTTTACAAACAATTCACTCTTTTGATTTTGACGCATCTCATCTCATTAAGATTAACTTTAATGAGCTATATTGTATATTTTCTTATACACTTGTGCAACATACCGTGCACTTGTTTCGGCCTGACGAGTATTTCCTTGCTTCCTAACGGTTTTGAGGATTCTAGCAGATTCGTGACCTGAGAATTCGTGCTCGCGCTAACATCATTGTTTTTTCTACAAGAGAAAACCAAGTTCATCAAAACGTCTTTAAGATTCATATTACATTAAGAATTAATTATATCTACACTCGATATTATTATTACTACTCTGACTTATGCTGTTTTTCTTCCGATGTGGAGATAATCATAGAATCTGTTTTCAGAGATGACTCCCAATCGATTATATTTTTGTCGCTATTGCATTCTTCTTTTGGCAAGCGCGCATTTACATCCTGTATCACAGTCTTGGGCTTAACGTTAAGAATGGCCGGCGAATCAAAAAGCTGCGAGAGAACCTTATTTTCCGGAACATCATGTCGTAAACGTGTGACCACAGACACAACCGCTGCTTTTCCAGACTGCAAAATATAATTATAGATGCATATAAAGCGTCAAGACAAATCAAACGGAACAATAGCAATAGGAAAGATATAAATCACCTTTATATTCGTTTTGATAAACTCTGCATTCTGTGGCGAGTTTGCAGTCGGCAGCATAGTCTTTGTTTGATCTCCATTGTTCAGAGAGATATGATGAGGTTCAACATTGATCGACTTTGCATTATGTTGGCTCGTAACGCATAGATTCTTTCCTTTCATTATTACCTTGCCTAGCACTTCCTGAAATAGTCAATAGAGCAGTCAGTCAATTCAATGAGATCTCTGTATATTCGACTTTTACTTTTGCTCTTTGATTTATCTTTGTATTCTTGATACTTATTAGAATACCTTGCCTACGTGTGATAATGTTACGCCTTTTGCCTTCTTGATGATGATCACGTTAGTGTTATTTAATTTAGTGTTAGTATAATGAGACATATTTACAACTTTGTTGGGAAAAATACCCTGAATCCAGTATTCTGTATAGTTGGCGTTATAGAGCTCTTTACAAATGACGGATTTGAGCTAGTATTGTCAGACATCTGGGCTTTCTGTGCACCATCTGCAATAATAAAAAAAAAAGGCGTGTTGCACAGAAATCGACTAAACGTCGAAAAATTTTCGTAGGATTAAATTTCATCTAAATTTGATGCAAGTGCGTACTTGTGCTATCTTGAGATTGTGTGTCTTTGCTTGAATGCACTTTGTTTATGCTCAATATACAGCTCGATACTGTCGGCACTATTTTTGTACTAATTTTATTCTGCTCAGTGCTTACTACCGTCTTGGGATTGCTGGCGTTGCTCGTGCACATGGAAGTTGTAGCAATAACTATTTGTTTATTTAACGTAACTGTGGTGCACTCACTCGGATGTCCTGACACTGTTGTGCTCTCTTTAGAATCTGAGTTTATCACAAAAATTAGAAAAAAAATAATTTATAAATATGTATATCTCTCTTCCAATCACAGTAATTTTTCAAGCTTGATATTTTAATTCTAAAACAACAAACAACCTTCTATGTTAAGTAATTCCCTTTTTATCACATCCAATGCACGCAGGGATAATTAGTTTTATTTCCAAAGGATTTACATGAAAATAGCAAGAAGATATTAAAACGTACCTGCTAAACAAGTGATTTGAAGCGCGAGATACACGGCTGTCTCGCTCCACGCGTACTTGGCGCGAGACACTACCGTGTCTCTTGATAACCTCGCCATCCTCGCTCAGGGTGTATCCCAGAAACCAGCCATCCACAAGGCGCGAACTCTGTCACTTTAGCACTCATGTACTCCGTTCGGAGTGTTCGGACGCGACGACGCAGACGGAATATTTCTCGACGACGCGGACGTCTGAAGCGGCCCATTATATGTACGAGTTTGACTCGCGAGTCCGGCTCGGCGAGCTTGATTCGCGAACCGGACTCGACCGTTTTTCACCACACACACACACACACACACACACTCCCGAATAGTCTCGATTCTATAAACGTTGATCCCGTTGATCTAATCTCGACGACGCGACGCGGACGTCTAAAGCGGCCCATAACATGCGTACGTTTGATTTGCGAGCCGAAAACGTTTTTCACCACACATACATTCCCGAATAGTCCCGAAATTTGGCTCGTCGGACGCCGAGCCCGTCTCGTAACATCTCACCCACAATATTGTTTACGAAAGCTTCTTTGCTTACGACCACGATCGCAGCGTTACGATAGATGTAGACGCACCTTAATAATTCATACGATAACTGTCACGACGAACGTTACGATCGTCGTAATGAGCTTACGATCCATCGTAACGCTGCGATCGTGATCGTAAGCAAAGAAGCTGTCGTAAACAATATATCTATGTTAATATATCTAACTATAAACACACTTTTCTTCGCGCGTCAGAAGGCTGACATGTTAGGTTATACTGTTGTAACGCTAGACAAGTGTCACAATCTTCCGAGTTCAAGTTGAGTCAACTCATATAATGAGGTTACGATAGCTGTCGAGCGTTACAATCGTCGTAAGGAACTTAACATTGCGATAAATGTAAATGCAGCCTCGCGCACCTAACTAACGTACACGTCAGTCACGTCACTGCACATAAACATGCTGTCTCTTTCGTTGTCATGGAGACGCTCGAGACTGGCAATATCGCTCTCTCGCTCTCTCTCGCGAACGCGATTTATTTATCGACAAGCAAGAGCCATCTACAGTCGAAAGTAGTGAAAGTAACGCTGGGGGTATCCAGAGCCATCTGTTGGCGAAGAGCCGGGTTAATATATATGTATATATGTCATATGTCCGACGACGACGTGGACGTTTCTTAAATTAAAATTTTCAGGTCTGGACTTTTTCATCGCAATATATTTTTTCGTAGGCCACGTAGGGGAAAAATAAAAATACTTTCATTATATAAATTTGGTCCAAGCTTTCCATTGAGCCTAGTTAGAACTTGATCCGTTCACTAGTTATCGAGATCTCAAAATCTCGAGTACTTTCAACATATATATAACTCGTCGTGTCGCGTATATAGAGCCACGGCTGTCTCGCTCCGCGCGTACTTGGCGCGAGACACTACCGTGTCTCTTGATATAACCGAAAATTCCAAATTTTATTTAAAAAACCTCTTTACCAATTATTGCCAAATTCAGTGATCAAATTATAAAATGATGAAGAAGCAATTTGCTCTAATTTGTACACTTTTTTATTATATTGGCAATTTTTTTCTAATTCTGTTATATTTTTCAGTCTTTTCTACCCCTATTTCATATACTATTCTTTAATATTTTGTTAATTTGTTCTTGAGTTATAGCCTTTTAATTGTAAGTATACATTTAAAAAATATAGTTTTATAGGTATTATTATTCTTGTTGCGTAAATCGTGACCCCTGTTTCCTCGCTGTTCATTGGCTCGGCGCGGCCCGACCGGTCGATCTATCAATAGCGTTGATCGAGCGATTCTCGGGGTGATTCGCATGCTCTGTGTCGCGCAACCGGCGGGGACGCCGCCACTCTCGCTCAAAAGTTCGGACAGCTCGGTCGAATACGGTAATCTCGCCTAAGGTTTTCTCGGAGTTTTTCTACAAGTGAACTCGTGGCGGTATAACAAGTGAATCGAACAGGGACGTTAACGGGAAGCTATCGCTCGGCCCTTCTCAACCCTGTGCCTCTCGGGAAGCCCCTCGAGCACTATCCGGCAGATCCTCGCCCGCCCGGACGGACGTTGTTGCCGAGATCACGGACGGCCGTCGGTCGACCGACGGTGTCTCGCCTACACGGAAGATCCTCTCGACGGGGTGCACCACGGAGCACACTCATCCACGGTTCATCCTCACCGAAGGGAACGAGTTATCGGACTCCTTTTCATCCAGGAAGTGAGAAACGGTTTTCCCGAGACAACGTGCGTTGTCCACGCGATCCGCCCGACCATCGCGACTGCCGTGCCGGGCGTTAATCTCGTATCGGTCGCCCCGCGGAAAACCACCCTTATAGAAAAGTATTACTAAAGTACTCAGTAATAAATTACTGAGTCTAGTAATTTTTTACTGGCGATTAGTATTTTATTCTTGTATTTCAGTAGTTGAATTACTGGCAAATGAGTAATGTGTAGTAGTATTAGTAGTTCTTCCGGGATCCGAAGTACTGATACAAGTACTTCAGTATTTGCTTATATAATAAAAAAGTACTAAAGTATTAGAGATTCTAGTAGTTGAGCTTTTAGACGTGAAGTACTGATAGAATGAGTAACTAGTTTTGCTAGTAATTCATTACTTGGTCTAGTACTTAAGTACTGGTATAGATGAGATTCAACTGGGGCGGCAAACGCCTGAAGTACTGAATTCATATAATTCAGAAACCCGTCTATAGAGTATAGAAACCCGTCTCGGTTTCTCTACTCTTGTGGCGTGTTCTGTCGCTCTCGGAAATCAATACCGATCGGCTCGTTCTCTTCGCTCGCGGCCGGTCGAACACTCACGGTCTCAGTTCGCGGTTCCCGAACAGTGCGCGCTCTCTTTCTCTCTCTCGCTCTCATCAGTCGAGCGCGTATCACTCGCGCGACTCACGGGTATCGGCATATCTCACAGGGACTCTCTCGGCGGCCACTCTCGACTTGACTTCGCTCGCGGTCCGGATCGGCGGAACGGTGATCTTACGCAGCCTTGTCACCGGCCAACAAGATGGCGGTCCTCGCGGCCAAGCTCTCACTCCAGATGAACCGCTTTACGTTCATCAAGTCGGTGGCGCTTGAAGCCAAGGAGCCGTCGTTCTCCTCTCTCCCTCTGGCCACTCTCAAGGTCAAACTGTCTCTGGTCGAGACCCTACTGGGAGAAGTTTGACCAGGCGCACGAGCGGTTATCGGAGTTGAAGGTAGACTCGTTATTGGATCAGGAGTATTTTCGGAACGGTGTCTATGATCGCTGTCTACAACATTACGCCGATGTGAAGGCGACACTCGCCAACCTCATCGAAGAAAAGGATCGAGCAAATCCTCTCTCGGGGTCACACTTGGCGAACCTCTCTCTTACAGGCCAGACAATGGTACGCAGTCATCTCCCGGAGATCACCCTCCCGCAGTTTTCCGGCGACTTCTCGGCGTGGAGACCCTTCCACGATTTGTTCTCATCGTTGGTCGGCAGGAACCCCGACATCTCATGTGTGGAAAAAATGCACTATCTGCGGACCAGCCTCACGGGGGAGGCGGCACAGCTGATCTCAAATTTGCCGGTCGCAGAGGACTCATTCGCATCGGCCTGGGACTCACTCGTCGAGCGCTTTGAAAACAAGCGTCTCCTAATCTCATCGCAGGTGGAGCGGCTGTTCGGCATCAAACCTATGGTCAATCGATCAGCTCGAGAACTCAATGCCATCCTCAATACTACTACGGAGGCACTGAACGCGCTACAATCACTGGGCGCGCCGGTTCAATACTGGGATCATCTCTTGGTGCACCTCATTGTCCATCGGCTCGATTCTCATATCCGAGAAGCCTGGGAGGTTAAACTCGGTCCTTCCACTGACCCCCCTACGTATGGAAATCTCAAGTCGTTTCTTACCGGCCGGGCCCGTGCTCTGGAAAGCATGGAGCTGGGGGCCGTCGCCTCGGCCCCCAAGGTTCGAGTCAAGGCGCCCCCCGCCCTCGTCCACGTAGCCTCCTCACCCACCTCCGGAACCACCTCTGGGACCGAGCCATCCGGATGCTCGCTGTGCGCTGGGACCCATTACATTGTAACATGTCCGAAGTTCCGGGACATGACTCCTCATGCTCGGCGGAACCTGGTCATCGAACGGTGCCTCTGCTTTAACTGCCTGGGCCGGCACAATGCGGTCGCTTGTCAGAACCAAAAGCGGTGCAGAGACTGCGGCAATAAACATCATACGATGATCCACACGGATGCTCCACGGCATACCTCAACTCCTCAACCGGAACCGACAACAACGATCTCGGCGACGCAAACCTCGGCCCCGGTATCACCAGACGTCAGCACGGAAACTCGGGATGCCTCGCCATCAGCTTCAGAGTGACTATCTTTCACGGCCCCTTCCTCATCTCCTCAAGCGGTTACCATCTCACGGCCGGCGGTTCTCCTCGCCACCTGCAGAGCACTCATACTCTCTCCTTCCGGTGATTCTCATCAAGTTCGGATGCTCGTGGATCCTGGATCCGAACTCACCTTCATATCGCGGGCATTGGTGGAGCGGCTCCGGCTCCTCAAACAGCCATCAGCGATCCCCATCCTCGGCATTGGCGGCTCTCCCTCTGGACATACGTGCGGCGCCGTCTCGGTAATTTTACAATCCATCCATTCTTCCCAGTCTATTCTCGTTTCCGCCCACGTACTTCCTAAGCTCACTACCCAACTTCCTTCTTTCGGGCCTTTAGATCGCCACTGGACTCATCTTCAGGGACTCCCCCTGGCGGATCCGACCTTTCTCACCCCAGGACGCATCGACTTGATTCTCGGGGCGGACACCTACGGACTCTTCATCCAACCAGAAATTCTCAAGGGTGCGGAGCATGAGCCCGTCGCTCAACGCACCATCTTCGGCTGGATCGTCCTCGGTCCCCTCTCGACCTCTACTCTTGCCGGCGCCACGGCCTGTCAGGCCACCGTGAACCATGACCTGCACGATCTTTTGGCCTCATTCTGGCTTCAGGAGGAAGTCCCGTCCTCACCTTCTAACCATCTCACCCCGGAAGAAGCGGAATGCGAAGCTCATTTCAAGGCCACCCACTCACGGGATGCATCCGGGCGTTACATTGTACGGCTTCCATTCAAGTCTCCGACCTCTCAACTCGGCGACTGCAGGCGCGCTGCTCAGGGGTGCCTGCAGCGCCTGTTACGGCGCCTCTCAACGGACGAGCCTTACCGACAACTCTACTCTTCTTTCCTACAAGAGTACGAGGAACTACGACACATGATCAGGGCGCCGGTCTCTGACCAGGAATCATCCACGGGCTATTATCTACCACATCACGGAGTCCTCAAGGAAGACAATCTTATCGCCAAGTTACGAGTAGTCTTCAACGGGTCCAGCCCCACCAGCTCGGGAATATCTCTCAACGACATCTTACACACGGGGGCCAAGCTCCAACCGGACATTTCGGACGTTCTCCTATGGGTTCGACGGGATCCGTACATCTTCATCACCGACATCAAACAGATGTTCCGGCAGATTAAAGTCCATCCCGACGACTGGATCTTCCAGCAGATTCTCTGGATTGACGCTCAGCTCAGGATTCTCGTGTTCTTGCTCACTACGGTCACCTACGGCACCAAGCCAGCTCCTTTCTTGGCGGGTCGCACCTTACTTCAACTTGTGGAAGATGAAGGCCTCAACTTTCCACTAGCCATCATTCCCCTATTAAAGGGTCGGTACGTGGATGACATCAGCGGTGGCGTGGACAACCTTGAGAAGTTGATTGCGATAGCACTCCAGCTGGTGGATATCTGCAAGGCGGGCGGCTTCACCCTGGCTAAGTGGCAGAGCAATCATCCGGACTTCTGCAAATTCATTTCACCAAGTACGGCCCTCGCTGGAGCCTCACTCGTTTCAAGATGCTCAAGGCAAAATACTGGGTCTCGCCTGGCAACCTCATCCCGATCACTTTGTTTTCTCATCTCTGCCACCTAAAGGGTCCAGTATCACCAAACGTACCATCCTTTCTGAAGTGGCCCAACTCTTTGATCCACTCGGATTCCTCTCCCCGGTGATTATCAGAGCCAAAATGCTCCTGCAAGAGCTGTGGCTGGAAAAGGTCGACTGGGACGATCCCCTCCCACCACGGCTTCAACAGCGATGGATTCAGTTCCGAGGAGAGTTAGAGAACCTCACTCTAATCACCGTTTCTCGCTACCTGGGCCTCTCTCCCTCGAGTCCTGTCGAGATTCATGGGTTTTCGGACGCATCTCAACTGGCCATGGCGGCAGCGGTGTACCTCAAGGTCACACCTCCATCAGGCGACCCGATCATCTCTCTAGTGTGCGCCAAGACTAAGGTGGCCCCTCTCAAGCGGCTCACGATTCCACGCCTGGAACTCACTGCCGTAATGCTACTCGCACGCCTCGTTACCTACGTCCAACGGATTCTCGAACTGGCGGAAGTCCCGACCTTCCTGTGGACCGACTCATCGGTGGCACTCACATGGATCAGTAGCCATCCTTCTAGATGGAAGGAGTACGTCTCCAATCGAGTTGCTATCATCCAAGGATGCTTGCCTCACGGACGATGGCGCTTTGTACCCGGCAGCGAAAACCCAGCGGACTGTGCTACTCGCGGCCTCTCAGCGGAGCAACTCACCCGGCACTCACACTGGTGGAGGGGGCCCTCGTGGTTGGCCCTTTCCTCTCAACACTGGCCAAACTCCTTTCCACACTTAGATTCGGGAGCCATCCTCGAGGAACGACCCGGCACTCTACTCACTGTGTCGACGACACCATCATCCTCCTCATGGGACCTCCCCTCCCGGTACTCCTCGCTTACCCGGATGCTTCGGATCACAGCTACCTGTCAGCGGTGTTGTGCGGTGTTCCAAGGGTCGCCTCAGGCATCCTTAGTCAACCCTCTCACCCCGGCGGATTTGGAGGTGGCCAGGCGGTTCTGGGTCCGAATGGTCCAATCGACACACTTCGCCTCTGAGATGAGAGTCCTCTCGAGCAGAAATCTCTTGCCTAAAACGCATCCTCTATCCAAGCTCACCGCTTTCATCGACCACTCTGGCATACTTCGAGTTGGAGGCCGCCTCAAGAATGCGCTGCTCGACCCGGACACCAAGCACCCGGCCATCTTGCCGAGGGAGGATCGAATCACAACTCATCATTGCGGATGCGCATCGACGGACACTTCACGGCGGGACTCAGTTGACCTTGAGCTACATCCGCAGAACCTACTGGATCATCGGCGGCCGGGCTCCGGTGAGATCTCACATCCTTCGTTGTGTCCGGTGCGCTCGGTATCGCGGTGTTCGGGCCCAACAGCTCATGGGCCAACTACCACCCTCCCGCGTTACGCCCTCCCGCCCCTTCCTCACCTCGGGAGTTGACTACGCCGGCCCCATCACGCTCAAAACCTGGCGAGGGCGGGGAGCCAAGTGCCATAAGGGGTGGCTAGCAATATTCGTCTGCTTCGTAACCTCGGCAGTTCATCTGGAGGCAGTCACGGAATACACCACCGAAGCCTTTCTCGCAGCCTTCAGACGGTTCACTGGTCGGCGCGGCATCTGCCACACGCTGTTCAGCGACTGCGGCACCAACTTTCTCGGAGCGGACGCCTCCCTCAAACGGCTCTTCAACTCGGCGTCAAAGGAATCTCGGGACTTCTCTCAACTCTTGAGCAACGACGGCACTCACTGGGTGTTCAACCCACCGGCGGCACCTCACTTCGGAGAGAAGTGGGAAGCTGCGGTCAAGTCGGTCAAATACCACCTACGGCGGACGATCGGCGAGCAACTACTGACTTATGAGGAGCTTACAACTCTTCTAGTCCAAATAGAGGCCGTGCTCAACTCAAGGCCGCAGTGCCCTCTCTCAGATGATCCGGAAGATCTCTCAGTTCTCACTCCCGGACACTTCCTCATCGGTAAAGCGCCCTCCACGGTTCCGGAGCCTTCTCTTTCGACGGTGCCAATCTCCAGAATGACACGGTGGCAACTCATCCAAAATCAAGTGCAAAACTTCTGGTCACGATGGTCAACGGAGTGCCTTCAACGCCAGCTTTCAATATCTAAGTGGCATCACCCATCATCACAGATCCGAATCGGCTCAATGGTCCTACTCACCGACGAACGGTGGCCTCCCTCTAAGTGGCCCCTCGCCCGGGTAATCGCTTTACATCCGGGTGCAGACGGACTCTGCCGGGTGGTCACAATCAAGACAGCCACCACCGAACTCAGACGGCCCATCGCCAAGCTAGCGATTCTCCCGGTCTCGTCTGATCAACCGCTCTCTAACTCAGACTCAATGGCAACGGCGGCAAGTTAACATTCTCCAACTCTGTTGTAGAAGGCGGGCGGAATGTTCGAAAACAACACAGTGAATTCACCGCGCGGCCATTACCTGGCCGACCAATCACGAACTCGCTCACCCGGCGACTATCGACGCGTCGCGAACATCGATTGTCGCGGACGATCGTGGCGGTATCCTCGCTCGGCGGCTTCCGGTGCCATATTGGTTTTCGGATTTCGGTTGAAGACACACGTGTCGGTACCGGTTCTGTTGCGATTCTCGTGATTATCAAAAGTGAACGAAAGTGAACATCGGGACGTTATCAGCTTCGGACAGTCTCATTGTAGTATCTCGCGTCAGACTATTAGCGTGTTCTCAAGCAGAGCCTCGCTCGCTCGGACCACGCGGTCGCCGAATACACGGACGGCCGTCGGTCGACCGGCCGGTCTCATCACATCCCGGAAGATCCTCACCACGGTGCAGTGCGGAACAGACTCATTAGGACCATTCTCAACACCACTGAGTAAAGGACCCTCTCAATTTCGGGACTTTAAGGGAGTACGAGCGGACCACCAGGTAACCTAAGTGCGCGCGCGATCCGCGGCCATAGCGGTCTCCGTACCGGACGCGACTTTACAATCGGCTGCCCCCGCGGAAACCCAGTCGGACATTCTCGCGGTAGATTCTCGCGAACAAATCATAATAATTAGTTATTTAAAAAGTTAAATGTCGAAATTGTGGAAACTGTGCCAACAAGCCCCGGTCTTCCCTACTATAGCTTAATTAAATAGAATTAATTATAAAACGTAGCACAGACTTTGTACAAAAAATTTGTTATAACGAATAAAATATGACACCGAAAAATGTATCCACCGAAAAATCTGTCTATTTTTTTGATGATATATAAATGAAAATTTTATGTACAACAGACACCTGTATAATGTTAAATATAAATAAAAAAAACATATTAATTTAACATTTTTGTGTGTCGTGACGGGACTACTCATGTGTCATGTTCGAAAAACTACATTATTTTTATGTTAATCTTACCCTAAATATAAAATATGTTATTTTAACATTTGATTTACTTAAATATGAATTTAACACAAATAAATCAGAAACACAATCAAAATTAGTTAAATTAGCATAAATATATATTACATTTTTAACACAAAAATTTTAAAGTTTTTAACAAAAATACAAAATATTTTTCTACCGTGTAAGATATCGATGCTCTCTGAGAGTTATATTATTATTACATATGCCTTTTTGACTTGCAATTACACAACACATTAAACATACATAAATTTTAAAACAAAATTAACACAAAACATTTTATTATTTAAAAAATAACTTTATGTAATGTTTTAAGTTTTTATATTTTCAGAACGTTCTTTATTCTAACATCATGTTCAGATAAATAATTGTTGTGTTAAAAATTTGCACAAAAGCAAAGTTTCCTGTTTAAATGTTTATCTTCGTACGTTTAGTATAAGTAAGTTTTCTTAAACTTTTAAAAATATGGTTACTCTCTTTCTCTCTCTTTCGCTCCTTTTTAGATAAATTGCACCTGTTTTGTAAGCCTCGTGGCCTCCACGCAGGTGATCCGGTAGCTCTTCCTCAGGATCGGGCGTGGTCGAGAAGGAAAAGATTCTCTCCTCTGCTTTGTATATTTATTAAGCACTCGGGTGATACAGCAGATAAAGCGCGGTCAATCGCTCGACTTGAACGGCGCGTGCGACTCGTACGACGATCACAATGGTTCTCTCGCGACCGGTAGATGCGGCCGGAAGGTCGCCGATGGTAGCGCGGCGGTAACTAGGCGGAAAAGACGAGAGCGCCCGCGAATAGCAGGCTCGATCGCGCGCGGTAATTATGAATCGTTAATACAGGAGCGGACCCGGAATATATCATACAACGCCGCCCCCCTTGAAAGGACATACTTTCAAAACGAAAGAACATAAAGAAAGGATGGTTGCTTATATCTAGAATAGTTACATAATACTCCATTGGATTGGAGACGCATGGTACAAAACGCGGTATAACTAAGTCTAGAACTTGAAATGACATGGGTCAAATATATAAAAAAAATTAATACTCGCACTTACGGATAAAGAAACGCTTAGGAGATAGGAGTGGCAACCAACGGGCTTCGTATAATCTTAAACGCTAACTATGACTAAACGCAGGGTTTAACATCTATGTGAGGTTAGTATGCTTAATTATCTATGGGCAACACCGCGAGCTTAGAAAGGGGCCTCATGAAGGTGCCCTTTGCTGTTCGGACGGTGGCGACTCGCGTGACGCCGTCGGATCCGGTGTGAACGTCCTGAACTCGCCCTGACAGCCACTGCAAGGGAGCCAGGCCTTGCTGCTTTATGAGCACTAATTGCTCCGGTTTTAACTGTATGCCTTTATTGGCCTTCCATTTTGTTCGTTCTTGCAAAGAGTTAAGGTATTCGGTGCTCCATCTGCGCCAAAAATGTTGCTTTGTTTGCTCTACCCTTTGCCAGCGTGTAAGCCGATTCTCGTTAATGTCGTGTAAATCGTGGCAAGGGAAACTATTCAAAGCCGTACCGACAAGAAAATGACCGGGACTAAGATACGCAAGATCGTTTGGGTCGGCGCTTAGCTGCGTGAGTGGTCGTGAGTTCAGGATCGCTTCCACCTCACAGAGTACCGTCTGCATCTCTTCGAAGGTTAAATGCGCTTTGCCTATAATTCGAGCCATGGTACTTGGCCGATTTTACCGCGGCCTCCCATAGACCGCCGAAATGCGGCGCGTTAGGCGGGATAAAGGACCAAGAAGTTTCCTGCTCGCGACAAAACTGTTCTATATTATTCCGCACCTGACTATCGCCAATCAAGTCGTACAACTCTTTAATCTGCTCATGCGCTCCGACGAACGTGGTCCCATTGTCGGAATAGATACAAGCGGGCTTGCCTCTTCGGGACATAAATCGCCGGAGTGCGCTAATGAAGCTTTCCGATGTGAGATCGCTCACTAACTCGATATGAACGCCCTTTGTGGCAAAACATACGAAGATAGCAATATACGCTTTATGGTTGCGGGCATTGCGTCGCTTGCCCTCTCTTAATATTACGGGATCGGCATAGTCAACACCACAATGCAAGAATGGCCTTGAAACGGTAACGCGACTAGAAGGTAATGAGCCCATTATGGCTTCTGACTGGCTCGGTTTAGCCCTAAAGCATGTTACGCAGTTTCGAACAACTTTTCGCGTGATTAAGCGGAGTGATAAAGGCCAGAATCTCTGCCTGACTGCAGCCATAGTTGCATGCGTCCCGGCATGCATGTTACGCACGTGTTCTTGTCTTATTATCCGTTTCGTAAACTCGTGGTCGCGAGGTAGCAAGATGGGGTGACACGCGTCGAATTTTAACTCGGAATTCTCTAATCTACCCCCAACCCTGATCAGCCCGGTTTCGTCTATGAAAGGGGACAGGGAAAGTATCTTGCTGGATGCGCTGACAGAGCTCCCGTTGCTCAACGCTCTGTATTCGTCAGGGAATGAGCTCCTTTGTAGCGCTTTGCACACGACGCCTAAGGCGTACGACATCTCGATGTGAGAAACGAATACGGTGGCCGGAGTCGGCCGATGCGCTTTATGGAGCCTGAGACAATACGCTATGATGCGGTATATCTTGCTCAAGCTAGAATGCTTCTCGATTAATCCGTCGACGATAGAAAGACTGATGACGACGACGGCTTCCGCTGCTTCTCGTCTTTCGGGAAGATCATCTCCTAGGCGAGTAATATCCTTACTTGGCCAGCGGTCTTCTTCGTATTGCAGAAATGCGGGGCCATGCCACCATAAACTTGCGCCTACCAGCTTGTGCGGATAGAGTCCGCGTGATAGTACGTCGGCGGGATTGTCTGGTGAAGGAATGTGCCTCCAATCTTCTATTTTAGTTAAACGCTGTACTTTACCAACTCGGTTGGCGACGAACACTTCCCACCTCCGGGAAGGCGAAGTTATCCAGTTTAGGGCAATGGTAGAGTCAGACCAGAGTACTTTCTTGAAATGCGTTATGTCGATCGATGTGCTGACCTTGCCCAGCAATTCAGCCAATAATAGTGTCGCTTGTACCTCTAGCCGTGGCAGCGATATGGCCTTGAGTGGCGCTACGCGAGATTTCGAACAAAGTAGTTCGGTGCGGTATCGGCTGGTACCGATTTTCGTCCGAACGTATATGCAGGCTCCGTATGCCTGCTGGCTGGCGTCGCAGAACCCGTGTATTTTTATCAGCTGGGGGTCTGTGGCAAACTTTACGCACCGCGGGACTCGTACTTGTTTTAAGCCCGGCAATTGTTCCTCCAGTTTTGACCAACGCGCGTAAATGTCCTGTGGTACGGACTCGTCCCAATGGCTACCTGATTTCCACAGGTCTTGCAGAATAAGTTTTGCGATAACAATGACAGGTCCGAGGAGACCGAGGGGGTCGAATAATCTGGCCACCCCAGATAATATCGTGCGCTTAGAGATGGTACCGTAAACCTCTTGAATGTCGTGGGAAACTTGAAAGGTATCTTCGGATTGGTTCCATTGCATTCCGAGGATGCGAGAGTTCGCACCGCTGCAGATTTCTACTGGCTCGTGGCTCTGATCCTGGACGTCTTTTAATAACTCCGGGCAATTCGATGCCCACTTGCTCAGTTCAAACTCCCCTAGTCGTAGTATTTCCACCACTTGATCGCGAACTATCTTTAGGCCATCTTCTGTGTCCGCCCCGGTCGCAAAATTGTTTATGTAACACCCTTTCTTGATGTGGATCGATCCCACCGGGAATTTCGATGCGTGTTTCTCGGCTAGATGGTTGAGACATTCTGTGGCTAGATATGAGGCAGTTGCAGTGCCGTAGGTGACCGTCACCAGCTCGTATATCTCGACGTCGGCATCCGCATCGCTCCGCCACAATATTCGTTGAAGATGCGTCTGTGATGGGTGTATCAGAATCTGCCGGTACATCTTGATTATATCGGCAACGATGACGTATGGAAAAAAGCGGAAACGATTCAGGAGGGAAGTCAAATCTGGCTGGACGACTGGTCCTACCCTGAGCGCGTTGTTCAGAGATACTCCAGTACTGGTCTTGCAGGATGCGTCGAAGACCACCCGTATTCTGAATGACTGCCCCGCAATCTTAACCACACTGTGATGAGGCAAGTAGACGTCGGCGGATCGTCATCAGGTTGCACGTTTACCAACTTCATGTGGCCAAGTGCGGCGTACTCCTGCATAAAGCGCACGTAATGATACTTTAAGGTTGCATCACGTTTGAAACGCCTTTCCATAGACAGCAGTCGTTTCATCGCGATGTCTCTGGACTGTCCAATTTTGGCCATCACATGCTCTTTGACCGGAAGCTTCACGACGTATCTACCGGACTGGGTTTGAGATACGTTGTCCGCAAAATGCTTTTTACAGATAGCATCCTCGATGGTGTAATTGGCTGCCTCGTTAGAGATGTCCTCCTGTTGCCAAAAACGTGTTAATTCCTCGTGTAACTGTACGTTGGTTACCGTTGCGTGGAACGATTGTATCCTCTGAGTTGGTTTCGAGGGATAACCTAACCTGCCTGCTATTATCCACCCCAGACACGTCTTTTGTAGCGTCGGATGCGTTTGAGATGATTTGACTTGCCCCAAGCATAACAGGTCCCAAAATAAGTCCGCGTCAATCAGAGCGTCAACCTCGGATGACTCGTGAAAGCGGGGATCGGCGAGCGGTAGATTGCGCTGGAGATTAAAATCGCCACGATTGAGAGTGAACGACGGAAGCTTGTCCGTGACTTGATCCGTTACGATGCATTCAACGTCGACGGAATATGAATTTATGCGCGATAGCATTTTTAATCGAATGATCTGAGTAGACCTTGTGGTTGCGCCATTTATTCCCGAGATTGAAATATTTAGTGAACGCGGCTTTAGACCGAGAGCAGATACGAAACCCTTTGAAACGAAATTAGCCTGGGAACCGCAATCTAGCAACACGCGACAGAGTTTTCGCGCGCCCGTATTATCGTAGACGTACACGACCGCCGTGGATAGCATGACGTAATTGCCGTCAGAAAGACGCGACGCGTGCGCCACCAGTGCAGTCGGAGATGCCGCTGAAATCGGTTCCGCGTTTCCCTTCTGATCGCCCTCGGGCGTCTCGGAAGCCGTCGATGCATGTAGTAATGTGTTATGTTTCGCCTTACAGACTCGGCAATTACCTGATGGGCATTTGCTCGCGATATGAGTTGTAGAGCGTAAACAGTTATGACATACCTTTAATTTGCGAATTTCCGCGTTTCTACGAGGGACAGGGAGAGCTAAAAAATCCTTGCAATGATATATAGAATGCTCTCCGGTGCAGTAGGTACACTTGAATTTCAGCGTCGCGACACACGCTGCTTGACGCTTCCCGTTTGCTGTTGAACGCGCGTTAACATTCTTTGTCGGAATAGCGCTTCCCTTGTAACCATCTCCGATAGAAAACGATTAAAAACGGCTATATCTGTATCGTTTTTAATCGTATCTTATCAATTCTATTGTTGCATATTTAGAAGACAGATAAAACATTAATCGAATCGAATCGGTTTCTATCGTTTCAGATCCCAATAAGAAAATAACTATACAAATTTTATAGTTATGAATCGTTTTCTACATGTACAATTATTGCCCGTCTGAATCAATCGTATATACACGATATAATATACAGGGTGATTCAGAATAAGTATATTGTCCCGAAATTCTCACATTCTTGACGCGATTCTAACAAGGGGAGGGTACGACGATTTTTCCTCTACAAAAAATTTCTCCGAAGCTTAGGTTTTGAGTTACTATTTTTTAAAATTTTTTTAATTTTTTTAATTTTTTAAAAATAAAAGCAGTAAAATTTATAAGCGGTATACCCGGAACTACGAGTTATTAAATAAAATAAAGTAAATAAGTACCTTATCACATGTACAGGAGGTAGGCCTAGGCAAGGGCGGCGCGATTCACTGACATTCACTGTCGCGAGCACTTATGTGAGGCCAAGTGAGGCACCTGCTGCGATCAGCTGATTGTTGCACATTTCTTTCTCTCTCTCATTTACTAAATCACTCGTCACTTACTCACTCACGTTTCACTTCGTTCATCTCGAAAAGAGAACCGTAACACACGCGGCAGCGCAACACACAACAAACGCGTTATCACGCCATGTATTAAGAGACACGGTAACGGCCGATATTGTCTCGCGCCAAGTGCACGCGGAGCGAGACCACCCCGTAACTCTTTTACGCGACGTGACGAGTTGCGATTTACAAGCAGTCGACCGATTTTTGATTATGTTATTGTTGCACTCGGTGACCTCAGTGTGCACTCCGGTGTACTCCCTCCAGCTCTCCGCACACTGGCAGCGAGCTGGAGGGAGTACACCGGAGTGCACACTGAGGTCACCGAGTGCAACAATAACATAATCAAAAATCGGTCGACTGCTTGTAAATCGCAACTCGTCACGTCGCGTAAAAGAGTTACGGGGTGGTCTCGCTCCGCGTGCACTTGGCGCGAGACAATATCGGCCGTTACCGTGTCTCTTAATACATGGCGTGATAACGCGTTTGTTGTGTGTTGCGCTGCCGCGTGTGTTACGTTTCTCTTTTCGAGATGAACGAAGTAAAACGTGAGTGAGTAAGTGACGAGTGATTTAGTAAATGAGAGAGAGAAAGAAATGTGCAACAATCAGCTGATCGCAGCAGGTGCCTCACTTGGCCTCACATAAGTGCTCACGACAGTGAAAGTCAGTGAATCGCGCCGCCCTTGCCTATTAGGCCTACCTCCTGTACATGTGATAAGGTACTTATTTACTTTATTTTATTTAATAACTCGTAGTTCCAGGTATACCGCTTATAAATTTTACTGTTTTTATTTTTAAAAAATTAAAAAATTTAAAAAATTTTAAAAAATAGTAACTCAAAACCTAAGCTTCGGAGAAATTTTTTGTAGTGGAAAAATCGTCTTAGAATCGCGTCAAGAATGTGAGAATTTTGGGACAATATACTTATTTTGAATCACCCTGTATATCGTTATTTATGGTAATAATTTTACCGCATGCATTAATACGGATATATAAGAATAAAATAATAGAAATCTCATCGATATTTATATGACTTAACCGAACCGATACATCTATCGTTTCTTATCAGAATTTTCTGACATACAACTTATCATCTTCTTTACGGCAGCAAATCGGTTCGTTTTCTATCGTATATCAATGATATAAATTGAATCGTTTGAAAACCTTCTACTTTGTATATGTATTTATAAGGTTAAAACGATAGACATCTCGTCGATATTTATACAACTTAACCGAACCGATACATCTATCGTTTCTTATCAGGATTTTCCGACAGACAACTTATCATCTTCTTTACGGCACCAAATCGGTTCGTTTTCTATCGTATATCAATGATATAAATTGAATTGTTTGAAAGCCTTCTACTTTGCATATGTTTTTATAAGGTTAAAACGATAGACATCTCGTTATTCAAACACGATGAAACACATTTACTTCGCTAGCGTATAAGAAATTTAATTTGATAAATTATTCATTTACAATAATGATTTTAAAAAACATTTATTTAACATTTATTCGGCAATAATATAATATTTATGTAATATTGATTATTTATTTGTAACAATAATTTGAAAAAACATTTATTTAACATTTATTTGACATTAATTTAATATTTATTTTATATTAATTATTTATTTGCAATAATGATTTAAAGAAAACGTATATTTAACATTTATTTGACATTAATTTAATATTTATTTTACAATAATTATTTATTTACTATAATAATTTTAAAAAACATTTATTTAATATTAATATTTACTTAAAATATTATTTAACAATAACTATTTAATTATAAGAAATCATCATTTTTCTGTTATCTCGTTTTGCTCTATAAATTATGTGGCGGTAGGGGCCTATTGCACAATAATTTACAAGTTAATAATATTAGTGAAAGAGCTTTGTTTTTCACTAATATTATTAATTGGAAATTATTGTGCAATAGGCCCTTGCTGTCCGCTATGAACATACGACGGAGACCGTGCGGCGCGGCACGACAGCGCGGGCTTGCGCGCCGGGAATAGTACGGCTCGCGCTCAATATGCGGCGCATCGCCGAGCCCGTAACCCGTATTCAAGATTCAACATCGATCCCTATATATAGAGAGACGTCTTCGCGAGGTTCTTCAGCATTTGCAGGATCGCCAGTCAGAGCGTGCTCACTCTCCGGGCCTCTGATAAGTGATGTAACCTTTTGAGGAGTGTGCTTTCTTGCGGCCTCCGTTCATACCTGCATTAAAACCGATTATGAATAATATCATGTTCTGTAAAGTTTCATGACTATTTAACATGTATCCTGTAATTCAGTACTTTTCACAGCAAGTAGTTTCAGTAATTTTTTACCAGTACTCAATATCCAGTAATTCAATACTAAGCATCAGTAGTTCTGTGTAATAAATTACTCCCAGTGATCCAGTACTGCCCAGTATTTCTGAAGTACCGGCCAAAATATTACTGCCAGTATTTACAATAATTTATTACTGAGTACTTTAGTGCTTTTTTCTGTAAGGGACGATTCACTAACCATATTAAAAACGATAAAAACTGATGTATAGTTGATAAGACATTTACGATAGGATCCCAAGTATTTTGTAACGTGAGTTTCTGATAGAGTACCGTAAATAAACGATTCACTAACCATATTAAAAACGATAAGAAAATTTTTATCGTTTTCTATCGGAGATGGTTACAAGGGTTGACTTGCCGGTAGCCTGGAGGACTTGGCAACGATGGGTAATGAAATCGACGAGCTGTTTGAAAGTCGGAAGCTCGGAACCAGTCAAAGAAGTTTGCCATTCTCGCAATGTGAGCGGGTCGAGTTTAGAGCTTAACACGTACACGAGTAGATCGTCCCAATGAGATGTCGGACGTCTAAGTGCCTGAAGGGCATGTATGTGTTTTGACGCGCCGTCGGCAATTTGCCGCAATTCACAAGCGTTTTCTTTGCTCATAGACGGGAGCTCCATAATGGCTTTAACATGCGTGTGCACGATAATACGCTTGTTATCGTAACGCTCTTTTAAAAGATTCCACGCGATTTCGTAATTAAGGTCCGATATCTCGAGGGAGTTAATCACGTCGCTCGCTTCGTCGGTAACTGACTCTCGTAAATATTGTAACCTCTGAACGTTGCTTAACGACGCGTTCGAATGTATGATCGAATTGAAAACGTCGAAAAAAGAAAACCACTTGTCGTACTTGCCGGAAAATGTCGGAAGGTTCAGCTTAGGCAGGCGTACGTGGGTCATGGATTCTGGTGCTTCGGAAACTGTGGAATTTGACGGCGACGGTGCCGTAACATTTCGTGACGCGCCACAAAGTGAGTTTAGAAGTTCCCGAATTTTTGCGGATTGGCTATAAAAGGCTTCTTCGAACGCAGCGCGATCGTTAACTTCGCCGTCGTCTATGATTTCTAATTGTGACTGTACCGAATTGTACTCTGACCAACAGTTCTCTAGCTTTGACCGACGCTCCTCAAGCTGAGCCGTTACCATCGGTGTGACGGTACCGACATTATCGACGTACGTATTGATCCGCGTACAGGATCCCTTGATAATCGCGCGCTGTTTTCGTAACGCGGCAGGATCCGGCTGGGTAGCCATCTTGAAATGATGCCGCGAAAGATTTCTCGAGAAAAAATGTATGAAACGCGAATGAATCGAACCGACGCGAACGCTGGGTTGCCACTCCTACCTGATAACGCAAGCGAGCGCTAATCCTCTCGGCGAGGCTCTGCACGTGGTCCTCCTGGCACCCGGACGGACGTCGCTGGGCTGCGGACCCTCTCGATGCGTCGTGGTATGGCGGGATGTGGCGAACGCACGACGTTCGGCTGCGAAGAACCCCTGGTTCCGTCGTGGCACAGCGGGGCGGGAATGTGCGGCGTTAGGCTGCGTTGGAGCCTCTCGTACCTTTGCGCGCCCTTGCGCTGCCTCCTAGACGGGCGTGTTCTCGCTCGTCCTGATAAGGACGCGAGCTGAGACGGATAGCTCAATGGCGGGCCCCCTTGGCGGGCCTCTGGTATGGCGGGCTTCGCGCCCACGATGTTTCGACGGCGTGTCTGCAGTCTGGCGACAGGCTCGTCGTGTTTCTAGGCTGGGATCGTCGTAGCAACACACCGCGGTCGGGATATTGCTTGCGACCGGGCGCTTGCTAACCACCTCGAATGTCGGACGTCTCCGATGTCCTGTCACGGTCGCTAAATGTTTTGTAAGCCTCGTGGCCTTCACGCAGGTGATCCGGTAGCTCTTCCTCAGGATCGGGCGTGGTTGAGAAGGAAAAGATTCTCTCCTCTGCTTTGTATATTTATTAAGCACTCGGGTGATACAGCAGATAAAGCGCGGTCAATCGCTCGACTTGAACGGCGCGTGCGACTCGTACGACGATCACAATGGTTCTCTCGCGACCGGTAGATGCGGCCGGAAGGTCGCCAATGGTAGCGCGGCGGTAACTAGGCGGAAAAGACGAGAGCGCCTGCGAATAGCAGGCTCGATCGCGCGCGGTAATTATGAATCGTTAATACAGGAGCGGACCCGGAATATATCATACAGCACCAATGTCACATAACTTAACCTTAACTTAATTCACCCTTTGCCTCTTTCTTTCTTCCTTAGAAAGAAATGAAGAATGAGGTAAGTTAAGGTTAAAGTTACGTGATGTTAATGCAACTGGGCTTTAATATTTAAGTAATTTTTATTAAACATTGTATTTTTTATTGATGTATATTTTTGTTTTTTTTTAAACAACAATCTATTATTTCTAAGCATTATTATATCAATATTTAAATACATAGATATTTATTTATATATCGTTATATGTATATTTTAAATTATAAAAAAATTAAGAGATATTATTTCAGAACACGGCACGCTCATGGGATTGGAACGTGCGGGAATTCCTTTGTATTCATAAAACTCCACGCAACCAAACAAAGAAAACACGAGCTTAACCTGGCGCGCTAAAAGGTAATTAAAAAATATAAATATTATGGATTACTTTGATCAAAATAAACCATTGTTATATGTATAAGTATTATACAAGATGTTACACGACATATTACAAAAACTAAAGAAGCAGATTTCTGATGTAAATTAAAATGGAAAATGTTCAAAAAATTGTTTAATCTTACAAATATAAGTTTAATTCAAAACAATTATTATATTTGTAACTGGGTAACTTTGTCTACAAATGTTTAAAGTTTATAAATAAATTTGTTTTTTTATGTAGAAAAATAAGAAAGAAAACATAAGAATTATATAAAGTTTTTGAATTGATATTTTTTGATATTATTTAATATATGTATATATGATTAACCCTACCGATGAAAATCTAAAGGAATGAGATTAATAGATATTGTATATTAACATCAAAGAATGTAAACTTAAACAATTTATGTAATTTTTGTTTCCTTTTATATCTTCCGTTTTTAATTTTAGAAATGTTCAAAAAATTGTGCTATATCTATAAACTTTAAACAGTTGTAGATAAATAACTGTTTCAAATCGGATCTAATATTTATAAAATATTTTATATTTTAAATTTTAATCCTATATCAAAAATATTTTTTACAGGTAATATATACATATAGTATATGGTATCACATCCTGTACATATATATTTTATTTATAATTATTTATTATATATATAATACTTAATATATTATATAATATTATATACTGTACCGGCGGAAATTTTGGGACAAACATTGGCGCACTTGTAACTTTCATCCAATACAAATATAAATCAATGAACGTTGTTACGCATGAAAGAACTTAGAAAAGGAAGGAAAAGGGGTCTCCTAAATTGATATAACGTCACAATTCAGATATGGTTGCAATTATAACCTAATTAACTAAGAAAAATATGACTATACAGGGTTGTTCAGAAACTTTCAACCGGTACTGTATATTATTTTAGGATTATATTACATTACATTATATTACATTATATTACATTATATTATATTATATTGTATATATTATACAAAAAAGTATTTATTTTACTTTATATTTATATAAATATTAATATCTTTTATTTTTTTGTTTTAGGTAGACAGCAACAGCCACTGTTACAACAGCTTTTACAAATTTAATATTTTATTATAAATTTAAAACATTATTATAAGTCATTTTTATATGAAATTTAGTTTAATTTAACTTAATTATTTAATAAAAAATAAAGATTTTTGAATTTAAGTTATTATTATTAAATTAAGTAAAATTATTATTAAACAATAATATAAGTTATAATTATATACAATAAATTATCAAATATTTATCAAGTAAATTATAAAATACATTATATTAAGTTATTATTTTAAGTAAGAATTAATTAATGTATTATGTTTATATAATATATATAACATATAATAAACACAGTTTTATTTAATGTATATTGACAGAATAACGACAATAATGATAAAGATGATGATAATGATGATAATGGTAATGATAATGATGATAATAATGATGATAATGATGATAAGAATGACAATGATGATTTGTATTTAAAATTTGAATTTTAAGTACAATATAGAGATTAATATTGTGTTTTAAAAAGAATATTTTAAATACAATAAGAAATTTGATTTTAAAGATTGATTTTTAAAGAAGTAATTTGAATAATAATTAATCCATAATTTTTTGACAACATAATATTTAAGTTATAATATATTTATGCTTATTTTGATAAAATGCCAAAACGAAAAATAGAACGTTGTGCAGAAGAAGAAGAGAAAATTCAACGACAACGTCGCGGTAAAAAGCACAAAATCAATATAGTCGCCGGCGAATTGTAAAAGAAGCAATTAATAAAAATAATTTTATAGTTAGTCAAATATCTGATACTATTTGTATCCCCAGTACATCGTCTGCAAATCATATAAGACAACATGTTACATGTGCAGAATATCAATCACGTTATCGCTTACGTAAAAAAAAGCAATCTTATTTAAATATTAGTAATACAGTATTAAATGATGATTTACTTGAATATTACATTAAACCTATGGATATATTGTGTATTCATTGCAATGCTAAACATTTTGCAGCTGAAAGAGTTTCTAATAGAGGAAATTTATTTCACGATTGTTGCAATCATGGGGCAGTATATCTTGAGTCTCTACCTGAATCCCCTGACATTTTACGTGATTTATTCGATAGAAATCATGCAAAATCTAATCATTTCTTACAACATATTCGTAGTTACAATACTTCATTTTCATTTGCGTCATTTAACGCTAATTTAAATAATTTTCATAATAGACGACCTGGTCCATACTGCTTAAAAATACAAGGACAAATATATTATCAAATTAATACAGCATTGTATGCTGCACAAAATGAAATTCCAGCTTATGATCAACTTTTTATTGTAGATTCAAACGAAGCAATAAATCATCGTCTAAAAGAAAATTTAAATATGAATTTCGAAATTGTACAAAAACTTGAACATATAATGCGGGAATGTAATAAATTTGCTGAATCATATCAAATAATGGGTGAAGAATTAGAAAATCAACGACAATTAGCATTTAATGCATCATTATCGGAATTACAATTAGTATTCACCTTAAAGCCAGGAATGCATCAACGTCGATATAATATCCAAAGAACGAATGAAGATGCTGCGGTTTTTTCAACAACTGCTGATGGAGAAATTCCAGAATCATATGTTATAATACGTAATAAGAATACCAAAACTTTGCAAAAAGTTAGTACTATGGATCCAAATGTTGAACCACCCGACTGGAAATTGGCCCGACATATCATAAGGACCTGACCGGGTATTCTTAAGGCATGCCTTACTAAGGCCAACCCGATTAGGTCCTTATTATTACTCAATCGGGCTAATTATAACACGGTTGAAAGTAAGTTTAATCAAGTATTCTGATCAGGTCTTGATGAAGACCCTGTATACATGCCTTATCGGAAAATAGTAATTACAAACGCCGAATTTTATAGGGTAACATAAACAAGCCCCGATTAGGACATGTTAGTCTTGTTCTATCAGAAGTTTGATAGGGTTATATAATTAGGTCCTGATCGAGATAATGTACATATGCTTAATCGAATAAAAGTTGTACCTATAATGTATATAAAAGTTTCGTGAAGCTAATATATCATCAATTAAGTCCTTCATTATGCTATTCAGCCTTATATCCAGGCAAACGTCGTCAGACGGTCATTTTGATAACTCGAGCGGGTAAACGTATACCTACTAATATAATATAATCGGGTCCTTATAGGGATTATTTATATTTGCCTGTTAAAATTTTTTTTCTTGATATAATAATCAATTTTTTTTAAATAATATAATAATATTCTATTATTATTAGATATTATTATTAGGATTTTTACAATTATCTCAATATTATATTATAATTTTTTTATTTTAATAATTTAATAGTGGAAAATGCAATAGGATACCCGCACATCTGGTTCACTATAAAAGTTAAAATTAATAGGCGAATTTTAATAAAAGATTAATTTTTAATAATTACCAATGAAGTGATCTAGGGCCAATATGATTTACAATTAAACTTAAAGTGAAAATTGCCAATGCGGTCCGGGCTAGATCTAGGATCTAAGTAGCCTAATGATATATCTGTGTGAATTTTTGTATACTGTTTCCAGCTCGTGTTGCGTACTGATTAATAATTAATTATTAAAAATGCAAAATTTTGAATATCCTTGAAAACTCAGTGAATTTGAAAAAGAAAAAATATATGTATTAGGACTATTGCATATGTTACAAAGTATAATGATATTATAATATAATGATGAAGAGACGTAGTTGGCGCCTACGGGCGTTTGTTTTATCTACGTAGTAACTAAATATTATTTGCGAGAAAGTTCACGTTATCTTCTTGTCGTTATCTTCTCGTATTCTTTGGTTTTCAGGGTAAGTGTTGGTTAAAATTTAAAATTACTTATATTACTTATCTATTGTAATAAAAATTTGCGATTTACATAAAAATATTTTTTGATTATTGTAGATGAGTAACGAATATAAATATAGGCTTGTTGAATTTGAAAAAACAAAAAATAATATTAAAAGACGTGTAGATATAGTGCCAAATAAATGGATAATATGGAATGAGAAAAAAAATGACTTAATGTGCTATTTTATGCCACCGCCTTATAGCAAAGAAAAATCAATAAAATTACGAAATCTTATAAGAACTTGTCAGCGACCAGATTGCTCATGGCCAAAGTACGTCGTGCAATCACGTGGAAAAGCAAGTAAGTTACGTTCTCAGAAATATTACTATATAGTATATTGTGTTACAAGTGCGGAAAGTTGGCTATTGCCACGAGCGCGGTAGGCGCACGAGCCGAAGGCGAGTGCGCCTACCCGCGCTCGTGACCAATAGCCAACTTCCGTACGTGTAACACATACTATTTTGTATTACAAGTGCATGTAAGGATGGGGGTTAAGGGATGCGTATATTACACGAGTGCGGGTAGTCGCACGAGCCGAAGGCGAGTGCGTTTACCCGCACGAGTGAGTGATACGCGAAGGCCTTGCGGGGGACGAGGGGGGGCGAAGCCCCCCCGAGTTGGGAGAAAATGACACACGGGGGGGGTTCGGGGGGGCGAAACCCCCCCGAGTCTGGGCGCAGGCGGGGAGGGGGGCGCGGGGGGGAGGGGCGGAGCCCCTCCCCCCGCCTATGATAAAAGCAACGTTTATTTATTATTACGTACGTTCCCCACATAGTAGATGGCTTTTGAGATTTTGACAGCTCCTTGAAATATGCCAATAGTGTATGTTCAGACATAGATTTCGTTCTTTTTTCAGCTTTCCACTGCATAAATTTGTTGTAAGTTATCATATATTTTTCTTTTGATTTTGGTGGCAATAAATTTTGCACTACGGTTTTGGCACTTTCTACTATTTCTGGAGGCGTGAGTTCGTTGTCACTATCGGTTTCTGGGATGATATGATCCATTTTTTTCACTTTATAATTGCTTTATGTGAGTTGCGCGTACAAGTATGTACAGTAGAGTGACATATGAGTAGCTGTTAGGTTAGGTGTGTGTTGGGAAGAGGCGAAGTGTCGGTATTTTCGGTAGTTGTTTTCTGTGTGCGCTGCGAGATGGCGTTGATACCCGTTACGTATGGCTTGAACCCGTTGGCTATAAGTCTTAGGGCACGGTTTTCCCGTAGGATATGACTTTGGATATGACGTGTGGAATATTTTGTAGGTAGATGTTGGCAAATCGTTACTTTCCGCACAGAAAACACACACGGAAAGTGCTACTTTCCATGCACGTGTAATACAAAAATATTATACATACATATACATACATATAGGTCAGTCGTCAGTCATCTCTCAAAGCAGAAAGGACGCGATCCTATGGATAGATGTCTGGAATCGGTAGTGTAACTGATATTTCTGCAAGATTAACGAGATTTACTTGTTGCTCATGACGGCAACGTTTTGAAGGCGCTTAATACACGGGCACCAGAATCGCGTGACAATTTCGGTCAAGTTACTGTCAGCGACGTTCAAGTGTTAAGATATGATATTTCTGCGAGATTAACGAGATTTACTTGTTGCTCATGACGGCCACGTTTTAAAGGCGCTTAATACACGTGCACCAGAATCGCGTGAGAGTTTCGGTCAAGTTACTGTCAGCGACGTTCAAGTGTTAAGATTTGATATTTCTGCGAGATTAACGAGATTTACTTGTTGCTCATGACGGCCACGTTTTGAAGGCGCTTAATACACGTGCACCAGAATCGCGTGACAATTTCGGTCAAGTTACTGTCAGCGACGTTCAAGTGTTAAGATTTGATATTTCTGCGAGATTAACGAGATTTACTTGTTGCTCATGACGGCCACGTTTTGAAGGCGCTTAATACACGTGCACCAGAATCGCGTGACAATTTCGGTCAAATTACTGTCAGCGACGTTCAAGTGTTAAGATTTGATATTTCTGCGAGATTAACGAGATTTATTTGTAACGATGCACCCCGGAATATGCATCGTCCCGGCCGTCTACCAGCCGAGCCGCCCGGACGACCACCTGTCGGGCGAAGAAAGGGGCGGAATGCCCCCACACATTTTTAAACGACATAAAGTCGGCGCGCTCGCCGCCGGATATCGATTCGAGACAACCGGATCGATATCCGGCGGCGAGTGCGCCGACTTTATGTCGTAATTAATCGATATCCGAAAGCGCCCGAAGAATATTGAGCGCGTTCGCGACGCCGGAGCGCTTGACGCCCCTACTCCGGCTCGACATCCCCGCCACGTACGTCTCCGCGTCGACGATACCCCCGCTATCGAAATAGCAGACCCGGGGGGTATAAAAAGGCGACGATGTCGCCTAATTGAGAGACTCCGTCGTGAGACAGTAATCCGTCCAGACCTGTCCGCTGCTCACGACTTCCAGTCCCGATCCTGCTCCTTGCAAACGCCAGCCGTGCCGACGATGTTGAGAGTACTCAGTTTCTATTCGGGAGTTCCCGTACGTCGACACCGCTTTCCTGAGCCCCGGTCGTACTGGTGAGGTTGAGCGTACTCGTCTCTTCCGAGAGTTCTCGGTTACCAGTGCCGCCGTTTACCACACGCTAAAAGTCCACGTCCCGTACGGAGCGTTCTCCGTACGTCGGGCGTACCCGGCCGTGGTCTTTTTCTTCTCCTTGACGTGCACTGTACAGAGGGTACTCTGTCCTGCCGGGTGTCCCCGGTTGCCGTCCACGTGTACTGTGGAGGAGAGTACTCCTCCCAGTCGGGTGTGCCCGATTACACGTAGCGTCCTGGCATTTTATCCAAGATCCTCGGGCCGCGTATCCACACGCCATTTTAACGCACTCGCCTGTGCAACCTCGCGTAATTGTACACGCCTCGTGCCATTGTATCGCGCACCTAATCGTTCCGCGTGCCGTACACGCCTCGCGCCGTCCTAAGGTATTTACGCGAATCTTCCAAATTAGGCGCCGCCTACTTACCGCGTTACTTTCACTTTCCGCGCCGCCCCGCGTGGGCCATCGAAGCGCCCATCGATCGCGATACGAAACGTCCCGCTAGCTACCGCCGCGAGCCGATTACGTAAATTCGGGAAACTAATAACGCTCCGCCTTGCGTTCTCACTTAAAGCGTATCCTGTCAAACGCGATCAAGACTTGTAAAACGCAACATTGTAATACATATACAAATCAGCAGAATAAATTGTATTTAATCCAGATATTTAATCAAAAACCTGAAGTGTAAGCGTTTTTCCTCCGCGCCTTTTTCTCGACCCTGACCACGCCGCAAGCTAAGATCCGAGCTTCGAGAACACAGGTTGTTTTATGGCGCCCGAACAGGGACTAGACCGGAAGGGAAAAGCGCAAGGTATCGAAAAAATGAAAGAATACTAATATCGGCTTAATAAAACCGAATTAATAGCCGAAATGGAGACACTTGGTCTCGACACGGAGGGCAGCCTTGACGAACTCCGCCGACGGTTAAATAGATACATCGAAGAACATCCCGAGATGTTTCAAGCGGCCGCAAATTAGATTACACAACTACCGTCGCTCACCATACCATCGTTAACGTTTACGCCGGCTGCGGTACTTTCAGACACACCGTGTACGGTCGTCCCGGCCGGAGGACCATCGAGCGTCGCTCCGTCAAATGCGCAAATCATAAATCAGATGCGCAAATGGAGTCTGCATTTTGAGGGGAAAGATCCGTGGGCCTTTCTCAAACGCGTTGATGAACTCCGCGCCGCGTACGAATTTTCAGATTCCCACTGGCTTCGCGGGCTACCCGAATTATTGAAGGGAGACGCCCTATTATGGTACCGCAATAACCGCGAGACCTGGCTAAGCTGGGCGGATTTCATCGCATATTTTAAAGAAACTTTCTTGCCGCGCCGGTATCGACTCCAACTCGTCAACGAGATTCGCGATCGGACGCAGAAAGACGGGGAGCCGTATATTAAATACGCGACGCACATGCTCGCACTCATGCGGCGAGCGGGGGGATACTCCACCGAGGAGCAAGTAGAACAGCTATATGAAAATCTTCACCCGGACTATCAAAATCGAATATGGCGAAGCGATGTATGCACCCCCCGCGAGCTTCAACAACGCGCGAGCGAGTTCGAAAGGATACAACAGAATCGCAGGAAGCGTACGCCCGCGAAAACTAACTCGACCGAAACGCCAATTATCGCCGCGACGTATAGCCGCCACGAATGTTGCTGGCGGTGTAAACAGCGCGGACACACCCGATTCGACTGCCGACGACCCGCGAAACGGTTTTGCTCGCAATGTGGCAAAGACGGCGTCCTTACTAAAGACTGCCATCCGCCACCGGGAAACGCCAACGGGACCGCGGAAACTCCGGCCGCCCCCCGGTCCTCACCGTGAATTTCTTGCCCCGGCCGCACCTCGATATACAATTGCGCGGACGAAAACTGGCCGCGTTACTGGATACCGGATCCGAGATATCATTTGTAAACGAAGACACCGCCCAGCTCGCGCGCACACTGGGTTTTGACGTTGTGCCGGAAGAAGGAAGGGGAAGTGCCGGAAGGGGAAGTGCAACTGGCCAACGGTCAGCACATTATCCTTCCCGGATACGTTTATATTCCGATACGGACAACAAGGCGCACGATATGGCATACGTGCCGGGTTATGCCGAACCTCGAAAGCCCGCTGCTTCTGGGGATGGATTTTTGGGCCAAACTCGGCGGTACGATACCGGAACCTCCAAAAACCGCCGCTTCACGGCGAACCCCCGAGACCGCCGCCACGGGGGGGTTGGCTCCGCGCAGCCCGGATGAAGAAAGACGATTACGCGAGTTTCTCGAGCAAGAGTTACGTTTGTTCAAAGCAATAGACGGTCCGACTAAAAGAGCCGCGCACGAAATCCGCCTTAAGCCGAATGCCGGGCCCATTAAACAGCGGTATCGCCCGCGCAATCCGACCATGCAGGCCATTATAGACGCCGAGGTCGAGAAAATGGAGCGCGACGGGATAATTGAACGGTCGCACAGCGCGTGGAGTTCGACCGTAGTTGTAGTCAAAAAGAAAGACGGTAGTCATCGTTTTTGTATCGATTTCCGCCGCGTCAACGAAGTTACCGTACCGGACGCGTATCCACTACCACACATCACCGCCACTCTCGACAAACTACGCGGCGCGAAGTATCTCACCACACTCGATTTAAAGAGTGGCTACTGGCAAGTACCTCTTACGCCGTCAAGTCGACCAATCACCGCATTTACCGTACCCGGGAAAGGACTCTTCCAGTTTCGCGTCATGCCGTTCGGTTTACACTCCGCGCCTGCCACGTTCCAACGGTTCCTCGATACCGTTCTGGGGCCCGAACTCGAACCGCACGTATTCGTGTATTTAGACGACATTATCATCATAAGCGAAACATTCGAAGATCATCTCCATATATTACGCGAAGTATTCCGCCGCCTCCGCGATGCGAACTTAAGATTAAATCCGGACAAATGTTGATTCTGCGTAGATCAACTACGATACCTCGGTCATATAGTCGACCGCGAAGGGATCCGTACCGATCCCGAGAAGGTAAAAGCCGTCGCTAAGTGGGAACGACCACGCATAGTAAAACACGTCCGACAATTTCTAGGGGTCGCCTCGTGGTACCGACGATTTATTCCAGACTTCGCAACAGTAGCCGCGCCGCTCACCGCGCTGACGCGAAAAAACGCTCGATTCACCTGGGGGCCGGAAGAAGAAAATGCGTTCCAAAAATTAAAGAACACGCTAACGACCGCTCCGGTTCTCGCGTGTCCTGATTTTACCCGCCGGTTTATTTTACAGACCGATGCAAGCACGACTGGCCTCGGGGCCGTTTTAACGCAAAATTTCGCGGAGGGGGAACGTGTAATCGCATACGCAAGTCGTACACTCAATCCGGCCGAACGGAATTATAGCGCTACCGAGCTCGAATGCCTAGCCGTGATATGGGGAATCCGCCGGATGCGAGATTACCTCGAAGGCTACGTCTTCACGGTGATCACCGATCACCAGTCTCTCCGCTGGTTGCAAAAACTCGATGCAACCACCGGAAGACTGGGCCGCTGGGCATTCGAGCTCCAGCAATACGATATGGAGATCAAATACCGAAAGGGATCCCTCAATCGAGTCGCGGACGCACTCTCACGCCAGCCCGTCGCCGCCGCTGTTACCCCCGCGCCTCATTGCCCGTGGTACCGCCGCATCTCTCGCGCCGTACGAAACGCACCGCGCGACTATCCGGACTACGAGATTCGCGACGGGAAATTATTTCGACACGTGCTCCATAGTCTCGACTTCGTGGAAACTCCCGCCGAAAGCCAGTGGAAAGAATGCGTAGCTAAAGAAAACCGGCTAGAAATTCTCCAACGAAACCACGATGCATCTACCGCCGGACATCTCGGGATCGCGAAGACAATAACGCGGATCGCGCGATATTATTATTGGCCCGGCATGTTCCGGGAAATCGCGAGATATGTTCAAGGCTGCCCCCAATGTTTAAAACATAAAGTAGCGCAAAGGCGCCCAGCAGGAGCATTACACGCCACACACGTCGCGCGCCCGTGGCAGCAAGTAACGCTAGATCTAATAGGACCGCTTCCGCAATCAAAAAACGGGCACATGGTGTAATAAGAAAGGTGAACCATTGCGCATAATGGCGGAGGTCTGAGATCTTGACCAATCAGAGCTTGAGCAATTATGCAGCGCGCTGTTTAAAAGTATCAAAAATGAAATAAGATTGTGTTTAACGCAATTTGGATAAAAATATGTTTTATTTAATATCGATATTATAAAAGCGGCATAAAACTATACAGAATATTTGTTGCATATATGTTTGAGTTTTCTTTTTTCTTTTCTGGTACAGTTTTGTTGTTGTATTTCTTTGTTAATCTGACGCAGACGTATGTACGAACGGGTTCGTACTAGGCACGCGATTACACAAGCGGGAAAAGAAACTTTTGCACACGTGATGCTTGTTAACTTATCAAATATACCACTTTCTTTACTAAATAAGCGCCCATGAAATTTTATAAATACTTTGTTCATAATACTGGCCGCTGTCTGCAAATCTTTGGAGAGATACATACAGTTTCCTCTAGATATGCAAGACAGCCAGTTATCTGTCAGGGGAAAAATTTTCGTAGGAACTCCTAACTCCGGGTATTTATGCCGAAACTTGTGTGCAACATAACCAGCTTTATAAATCAACGCTTCAGTTTCAATTGCTAGACTTGCTATTGAAGTTTCAAATTCCTGAAGCAACCTAAACTCATCAATAGTTGGAGTAGTATAATAAACTATCTGGGTTCCTGAAAAAGTCATATAAAAAAAAAGAAAAAAAAGTATTTGTTATTCTTTTTGTATATACATGGCTCCTGACCATGCAGGACAGATTCTCAAAGTGGCTCGAAATGCGCCCTCTGCGTCGCGCCACCGCATCAGCCGTTACAAACAGTATCGCGCAAGCAACCTTATTTCGCCACGGGTGTCCCGATATAATACATTCCGATAATGGCACACAGTTAAAGTCCGCGAAGCTAGGGAAAATGCTCGCCGCGCACCACGTGCAACACACATATACGCCTGTACACGCGCCCCACTGTAATCCGGTCGAACGGACGAATTGCGTTATTAAAACCATGATTTCACAATATGTGGACAGAAATCACAGAAACTGGGACGAGCGCATACCCGAATTGCAATTTGCATACAATTCAGCGAAGCACGACGCCACGGGATATACACCCGCTTATATAATTTTCGGCCGCGAACCAGTTTCCCCTCTCAATCGGGATGCGGCCCCGAACCTCGCCGCAACCACCACCTGACGAAACGCGCCGACACCTCGAGGAGGCCTTCGAACTCGTTAGAATAAACCTCGCGCACGCTTTTCAACGCCAACAAAAATATTACGACTTACGACGCCGATCATGGAAACCGAAAATAGGAGATTGGGTTTGGAAAAGGGAATACCCACTCTCGAATAAAGCCGCCGCGTTTAACGCAAAACTCGCGCCGAAGTTCCGAGGCCCCCTCGAGGTACGTCGCATCGTATCACCTGTAACAGTAGATTTACGCGATCGCGGCGGGAAGTGGATCCGCCACATCCACGTACAAGATTTGAAACCTGCGCCGGCCGTTCCACCACCCGAGGACGACGACAACGTAAGCAACTCCGAAGACAGCGACGACGAGAACAGCGAGACGCACGCTGGTAATGAAAACAATAACGACTTCGAAACAGAGGATGATAATAACGAAACGGCCACGGAGGACGATGACAAGACAAATGAGCCGTAAACATCAACACCCCCTCCAGCTAACGAATCCACGAAAACATACGATAGACCGTCCGAACCTCCAGACATATCACCGAGAAACTCAGATAGATCACAACCGTCGCAATGAGCACACCAACGGAAAGCACTATCGAACAAGAAATTGTCGCGGAGATTAACGCTCTGCTGGCTGAACCAGTGGAATACGATCCAACGAATCCTGACTTCGGCGCAACATGGACACGGCTCTTCAAGCCCGGAGCAATCGCCACTGCTGCCGCCGTCACCGAGGCAGCCGTCCAACCACCGGCGAGAAGAAGCATCCCAGTCGTGGGATGCAGACGTCAACGATTGGACCAGCAACAGCGGCAGAAATTAAGCTGGCTAACATCGCCGCCGCCGCCGCTGCCGAAACAGAGGAAGGTCGCAGCGAAACCGACGACCACCACTACGGTCCCGAGTGTAGCCACGACCGCCTGGCCAGCTCCAGCCATGCCGAGGGCCCTGATCGTGCCCCCAGCAAATGCCACGGCCGCAACGTCACCATCGACAGCAGCTACCACGCCGCCGAAGGAGGCACCACGGCCCGCAACCACCAACACGGGACAGCCTGAAGTCCTCCTGGCCAAGGGCCCAGAGCCGCATCCGCCGATTTCGGTGCAGGTGGAACCCGGGCACGTCGTCCTTGTGCCACACTTCGCCGCTCACGTTTCCCGCCATTATAAGGCGAGATCTCGAGGACAACGATGGCACATCAGGTTCAACCGAACCGGCACCGTACGAAGTATCCGGCGTATGGACTAAGCGCCAAATTCGCGCTAACTGAAGAGGGGGGGTGATGTAACGATGCACCCCGGAATATGCATCGTCCCGGCCGTCCACCAGCCGAGCCGCCCGGCCGACCACCTGTCGGGCGAAGAAAGGGGGCGGAATGCCCCCACACATTTTTAAACGACATAAAGTCGGCGCACTCGCCGCCGGATATCGATTCGAGACAACCGGATTGATATCCGAAAGCGCCCAAAGAATATTGAGCGCGTTCGCGACGCCGGAGTGCTCGACGCCCCTACTCCGGCTCGACATCCCCGCCACGTACGTTTTTGCGTCGACGATACCCCCGCTATCGAAATAGCAGACCCGGGGGGTATAAAAAGGCGACGATGTCGCTTAATTGAAAGACTCCGTCGTGAGACAGTAATCCGTCCAGACCTGTCCGCTGCTCACGACTTCCAGTCCCAATCCTGCTCCTTGCAAACGCCAGCCGTGCCGACGAGGTTGAGAGTACTCAGTCTATATTCGGGAGTTCCCGTACGTCGACACCGCTTTCCTGAGCCCCGGTCATACTAGTGAGGTTGAGCGTACTCGTCTCTTCCGAGAGTTCTCGGTTACCAGTGCCGCCGTTTACCACACGCTAAAAGTCCACGTCCCGTACGGAGCGTTCTCCGTACGTCGGGCGTACCCGGCCGTGGTCTTTTTCTTCTCCTTGACGTGCACTGTACAGAGGGTACTCTGTCCTGCCGGGTGTCCCCGGTTGCCGTCCACGTGTACTGTGGAGGAGAGTACTCCTCCCAGTCGGGTGCAGAGTTGGGCGTAATTGATTACTTTTAGTAATCGATTACAAAAATGATTATTTTAATCACGATGATGAAATAATCGATTACTTTTGTAATCACGATTACTAGTAATCATATTGTATGATTACTTTGTAATCAAAACTACTTAATAATTGCATTACTTGTAATCCAGATTCCACGTAATTTTTATTTGAGATTACTTTCGTAATTACAATCAGTTAGGTTAAAAATTTTATTTTTAAATGACTGGATTGAATGATTGTATGATCGCGAGAATGTCCGTGTAGGCAACCACAAAATATAGACGGAATGCGCGGCATGTGTTTTTTTAGTATTTTTCTCAGCCACATGAGTGATGGGGGGTGGGGGTGAATAGGCTAACCGTGTGCCTGGTAAGCTTACCCCCACTCGCTACCCCCACCACTCATGTTGCCGAAAAGGATCTACTCTGGTATCGCCGTTCAGGCTGCGACAAGATACGTTAGCGAGTAGTATCGTGAATTAGTGTCCATATTAGGCTTATCAACTCGATGATTTCTTTCGAATTTTCAAAGTGGGAAATTCCGGTACAACTGATACAAGACGTGTGTGCTGTAACCTACAATGGAATCTGAATCTTCTATTAACAGTGATTTATTTGAAGCCTCAATTTCGGGACCACGGTTGGAACAGCCACCGCTGGAACGACGTATTTTGTTTGACGGCACATTTTTTGAAAAGTTATCCACCAAATCAACTTCAACTACACCTGTGGCTGTGTGCAAGAAATGTTTGCAGAGTAATGTAGAAATAAAAGGGTATAAAAGTTGTACTTCAAATTTTTTAAAACATCTGAAAAGAAAGCATGGCGATGACTGTGTCAAAGAATATCAGTTGTATTGTAAGAAAAAAAAGACTGAAATGGCACAGTCCACTTCAGCACAAACACAAACGCGTGCTTCTAGGTCTAAAACGGACTATACGCAAGATTCTTTCGATGAAGACATGGTACAATTTTTTTCCCATTCAATGATTCCATTAAATTGCATTGAAAATCCATATTTATCTATAATTTTCAAGAAATTAAACATTGAAAATATCGGATTGAGACTAATAAGTCGTACGACTTTGGGACGACGTCTAAAAAAATGTTATGACATACAGGCTTCAGAAACCAAGAAACTTTTAGAAAAAGTGAATTATATATGTACTACCGTCGACATTTGGTCTGGTCGTAAAAGAAGTTTTTTAGGTGTTACTGCGCATTGGATCGACCCTGTCACCTTGTTGAGAAAATCGAGAGCTTTAGCGTGCCGTAGGTTTTCGGGAGTACATGATTTTGAACGCATCACAGAACTACTAGAAGAAATTCACCAAGCGTATGGCTTAGAACCAAATAAAATCGTTGCTACCGTTACCGATAACGGCAGTAATTTTGTTAAAGCGTTTAAAGAATTTGGGGTGCACTCTGAAAGTATTGAAAATGAAATAAATAATGCTGTAGATCGTCATAATGAAGCGTCAAGTTGGAGCTCGGATGAAGAAATGGAGCACCCGCTGTCTATTGAAAGCGAAGGAGAACATTGTGAGTTCCCAATTGAACAAGCGCGTTTACCTTTCCATCTGCGATGTGGTTCACATATTTTGAACTTGATAGCAACTGTAGACTTAGAAAATATACTTGCCACTGACAGAGAATTGTCCAATGTTCACCAGAACGTAATGGAGAAATGTAATTCTCTTTGGAAAAAAGCTAATCTACCAAAGAGCGCTGAAATAATTCAGAATATTTTAGGGCACAGTCTAAGTAGACCCGGCGCTACCAGGTGGAATAGTTTGTATGACGCTATGAAACAAATTCTTACGATAAAAGAAAAAAGCAGTGCTCTTCATAGAGCGCTCGGTCTTAAGAATATATTTCGTGATTATGAGTACGACTATATAGAAGAATATTTGTCTTGCCTAAAGCCAATAGCACAAGCATTAGATATTCTCCAAGGAGAAAAAAATACTTATTATGGTATATTATTGCCAACAATCCTGATGCTTAGAAAAAAACTCCAGAGCTTACGACAAAAAGATTTTATGTTTTGTAAACCCATTGCTATCAATTTATTAAAGCAGGTAAAGAAACGTTTTGAAAATTTGCTGAAACTTTCCGGTTCTGAAGCAGAAAGGGCAATTATCGCAGCATTGAGTTATCCCAGATTCAAAAATAAATTGTTCTCTTGCATCGAGTCCGCCGATCAATTTCGTCTGAAAAATTTGTTTATTAATATTTTATCCAAAGAATTCAATATGCCCTTAAATAAAGATCCCGATATATCTGTCAGTATAAATCCAAAAGATAATGATTTTTTTTATTTTGATGACTATGATACTGAAAATAATTTGTTTCCTTCGTTTAGTCAGCCTTGTACAAAAGCCGAACACTCAATAACAAGTTTTTTTTGCGGATCAATCGCAAAGGCTGGAAATGCTAAATAGATATTCGGAAATCAGAAACATTTTCTTGAAGTTTAATACTCCTTTGCCCTCATCTGCACCCGTCGAAAGACTTTTTTCTTTCGCAACAATAACAAATAGTCCAAAAGCCAATAAGCTATCGGATGAGAAATTTGAGCAGAGAGTGATAATCAAAGCAAATTTGAATTATGAAAGAAATCAATAATTGGAATATTAAAACTTGTTGTTGAGCTTTTAATGTAATTAAGGATTTATAGTTAAGCTCATAAAGAAAACAATGATTGAGTTGAAACATTAAAAGTTGTTAATAATTGAAATTTCATTATTGTTTACTTGTTTATTTATTTGTTTAAAATAAGAAATAAATCTTTTTGCTTTTTCTTATTTTACCCTTTTCACATTATCTTATTTATTTACTAGACTAGCTCGCGGCGTTGTCCACTAATCAGCACCCTGTCGACATTAGTGAAAAATCGCGGGGAACGTCGCAGGGCGAAAGTCTACCTAGTCCTAGTCTATTTCTACTCTACATTGTTCCTTGTGTATTAAATAGAATTGGGAATTTTGTAATCGATTACTGATTACACGATTACAAAATTTAATCAAGTAATCTTCAAATATTACGGTTACATTTATGTAATCGGTAATCATCCATACAGTGATTATAGATTACTCTGGAATTGTAATCATAGTGGATGATTACCGATTACAAAATGTAATCGTAATTTTTAAACATTACTTGATTAAATTTTGTAATCAGGTAATCAGTAATCGATTACAAAATGCCCAACTCTGGTCGGGTGTGCCCGATTACACGTAGCGTCCTGGCATTTTATCCAAGATCCTCGGGCCGCGTATCCACACGCCATTTTAACGCACTCGCCTTTGCAACCTCGCGTAATTGTACACGCCTCGTGCCATTGTATCGCGCACCTAATCGCTCCGCGTGCCGTACACGCCTCGCGCCGTCCTAAGGTATTTACGCGAATCTTCCAAATTAGGCGCCGCCTACTTACCGCGTTACTTTCACTTTCCGCGCCGCCCCGCGTGGGCCATCAACGCGCCCATCGATCGCGATACGAAACGTCCCGCTAGCTACCGCCGCGAGCCGATCACGTAAATTCGGGAAACTAATAACGCCCCGCCTTGCGTTCTCACTTAAAGCGTATCCTGTCAAACGCGATCAAGACTTGTAAAACGCAACATTGTAATACATATACGAATCAGCAGAATAAATTGTATTTAATCCAGATATTTAATCAAAAACCTGAAGTGTAAGCGTTTTTTCCTCCGCGCCTTTTTCTCGACCCTGACCACGCCGCGAGCTAAGATCCGAGCTTCGAGAACACAGGTTGTTTTATACTTGTTGCTCATGACGGCCACGTTTTGAAGGCGCTTAATGCACGTGCACCAGAATCGCGTGACAATTTCAGTCAAGTTACTGTCAGCGACGTTCAAGTGTTAAGATTTGATATTTCTGCGAGATTAACGAGATTTACTTGTTGCTCATGACGGCCACGTTTTGAAGGCGCTTAATACACGCGCAGCAGAATTGCATGACAATTTCGGTCAAATTACTGTCAACGACGTTCAAGTGTTAAGATTTGTTGTAGTGCCTCAGGGGAGGTCGGAGGGAACAGGTGGCTCGGAAAGGATAGCAAGGGGAAATGGAGTTAAAGGAAAGAAAAAGCAAACAGGTCGGTGAAGAGTGGAGGAGGTGATAGGGGATCAGCAGTGGAACGTGAGGAGGAAATGGAGGAGACAAGAGAAATGAAGAATGAAGGGAGAAACGGAGGAAATACCAGGAGACTGTTTTGGAAGTTAGGACAAGGCAGGGAGTGGCAGGCGGACGGAGAGGAAGGAGGAGTAGCTGTGACGTGGTGGCGGCGGGGTATTGCGCAGGCGTGAGTAACCAACGGTGAAAGGGAGCACTCGCACACTAGGATATCTGGTGGAGTAGACCGAGAAGCACGGAAAGATTACAGACACACATGCATGCAAATATCGAAGGATGAAGTTGGCAAGGCGGAGACCGGTGGTACCAACGGTAGCACGTCATCCGAAAAGTTTGGTGAGTAGAGAGGGCGCGGATGAGATGCAGCGGAGCGGCGCTGCCGCGGTGACCACCGGAGATAGGATGGCAACATGTGCTGAGCTGTTTTTGACTGTGAAAGAGAGGTTAGAAAAGCGAAGCGTGCGAGAGGTTGAACGAGTGGCTGGAAGGATAAAAGGGAGATGGAAAGTAGACGAGGAGGACGACGAGAAAGCGAGTGATCAAAAGGTGCGATTAGCAGTGCGAAAGTCGAGAAAGATGCCGAAAGGCGGCTCGAAGATGAGGCAGGAGGATGAAGAGATCTGAGCAAGAAAGGCAGGAAATGAAGCGGGAAATGACAGAGGTAAGAGCATGGTTGACAAGGGTGGAGGAAAGGCTGGAGCGGATTGAGGGAGTGGTGAGAGAAGCGAATGAAGACGGACGGGAAGTGAAAGAATCTATGCGAAGGTTGCTGGAAGGGAAAAGTAGGGGTGGATGAGGAACTGACGATGGAGGAAAGAGCGTACAGGCATAGACTAGTAGTGAAAGCGAAGGAAGAAAGACTGAAAGGAAGAGTAGCAACAATGACGAATAGAAAGCTGTGGATAGATGGAAAGGAGATCGAGTGGGATGAGGAAGGAGGTAGATGGAGAAGGGTGTAAAGGAGGAAGAGAATTGGCGAAAAAGATGAGGAGGAGGCAGCAGCGTGAGGAAAGAGGAAGAGAAGAGGAAAGGGATAACAGTAAGGAACGAAGGAAACGGATTATGGGAAGGAAGGAACGAGGAAAGGAAGAGCCAGGAAGGAGAGAGGGAGGTGAGGCAGTCCAGGAGGTACAGGAATAGAGAGTGATAGGAATGGAGAGAGACAAGGATGAGGGAGGAGAAAGGAAGAGAAAGGGATGAGGGGGGAGGGAATAGCAAAAGAATGAAGAATGACAGGAATGAAGGGAGACAAGGAGGAAAGGAGGGAGAGGGATATGAGGGCGGGAGGGAAAGAGAAAGGGCAAAATGGTTTCTGGTCGTGTGACATGCATTGTTTTGTTTTTGATTTTCTGTTTCTCAGTAGGTGTGGCGCAGGAGGAGAGGGGTGAATGGCAGGAGTCAAAGATGTGACGAGGTGGAAAGGGAGGACAGAGAACGATAGCAAAGGGAGGCGTGAAGAAGGGCGGAGGAAGGACTGAGGAATAGAATGAAGAGAGGGAAGGGAGGGGGAATGGAGAGGGAGTCCATGGATGGGAGGGAGGGAATAGTATGTTAAAGGTCGCATACGGCCAGACCGGGTTCAGGGGTTAATAAAGATGTTGTAAAGGTTTGGGTACGTTCCGTAAAAACGCCCTTTAAGGCCCCTTCGGGGCACAATAAAGTTTCTGTTCTAATCTAATATATACATACATATATATATGTGTGTATATACATATATGTAATATATATATATATAATAATATATATATATACATGTATATATACTTACAATTTTTTTAGGTATTTTTCATTTAATTTCAATTCTTCATCAAATTGCTCCATGCTATTACATGACAATTTAATTAAAATAATACTCAAATAAAATAATAAATAATAAATTAAATAATATTCTAAAAATGTACGCTATTAACAATCTAGGAACATATACTGAGGCGGAAGAAAAATTAAAAAAATGAAACGTTCAACAATACTCGTTTACAACAGACAGTGAGTTGGATGCTGCGACAAAATCGAAACATGATTTAGAAAAGTTAAAAATGAGAGAAACTTAAAATCAAAAAGAATTATCCACGCAAGAAATTTTTAACTCTGCGCAGATTAATTTAAAAAAAAATATTCATGATGAATCTTTTCGTAAGTAATAATAACAATTTTTTGGTTTTTTTGGCTTTTTGGTTTTTGGTTATGTATATACTAGATATATAGTATAATTTATATATTGTATAGATTACATCTATGCACACAATTCACATACACTATTGTATGATTTTCGTGGCGATCTCGCAAACCACCGAGAGTATCTTGCCATGAGAACCCCTTCTATATTTGCCGTTCGGAACCGCGTTAAACTGTAGGTCTCATTTTTTAGATCTATCTTATAAAACGTTCCATCGACGAACGTCGTGCATTAGCCCGTAATTTTGGCACTATTATGCGACAATACATGTGCCAAAATGTTGCGCAAAATTTCACTGCCGTCAAACAAGTCCCTGGAAAAAGTATATTTAAAGGGACAGACTTTTATAAATGCATAGAAGGTGTTTATTAGAATTAAAATTTTTTTTAATGTGGAAATTAAAAATTGTTTTATATTATAACTAAATATTTTGTTGTCAAGCCAAAAAGTTTAAAACTTAAGCACCTGGAATGTGTTGTTTAAACGGAAAAGTTAAACTATCACCTTTAAATCAACCACCCGACACACTCCTTATGTTTGTCCACCCGGGAAAAAATAATTTTATATAATTATATGTAAACATATAAAATTATGTATAATTGTATATAAATATGTATTCTTTTATGTAATTTCATATAATTATGTCTAGATTCTTATATAAAATTATAAAAATTTTTAATAATTATATGTAAATGTATATATTTATATATAGTTATATATAAGCATATATAATTTTGTACACATTAGAAAATTTTGAAATGCATACATATATATTATTATATATACATATATATTAAAGTATATAATTATATGAAATGTATGTTTTTCTATATAATTATATAAAATTACATCTGATTCCTCACGTAAAATTATATATAATTTTATACAATTATACATATTAATATATTTTTATATAAATAAATATGGAATGTTTCAAAATAGTAAATCCTAAAATATATACATTTATATAATTATATATAATTTTATCTGTCAAACATATAGAATATAATGTTATGCACATACTAAAAAAGAGCGAAATTTCGGTTTTATCGTTTAAACTTATGCCTGCAATTATACAAGTATAATTTACATGTAAATATGTATATGAAATATTTATATGATCATGCTTATATAATATATAGTTTTTGGATATCATTATAAACTAGAAAAGTTTTTGTCCGCATATAGGTATAACTTACATTCAGTTAATATATCAAGGTTGAGAAAAAATTTTTGAATAACTCATTATATATGTATATATAATGATTATATATGTATATATAATGAGTTATTCAAAAATTTTTTCTTAACTTTGATATATTAATTGAATATAATATAACTTTACCTATATAGACAAAAACTTTTCTAGTGTTCAATATAAAATTCATGAATACAAGCTAATATTATACAGTATTTTTTATTAGTCCGTTAATATACATGTACACGAAGTTAGATAAATATATATATATATAATATCAAATAAAAAAAAATAGGTGATATTATTTATTTTAGAAAAATGTTTTATTTTGATTTTCTTAAATATAATCAATTATAAGATCATTAAAAATTGAAAGTATAAATAATACATGAATTATTTCATTATTACCAAACTCGATCAAATAAATTCGGCTTCTTACATACATAATCGCCAACTTTTATGAGCTGAGATATAGATAATAAGTTTCTTAGTGTTATTATTATGCTTTTACCTGTTTTTTTGATTGGTTTTATGTGTTTAATTTTAGTTTTAGTCTTTAAATGCATAAATATTCTTGTATGTTCAATAGCATATATCTGCAATATAAAATACAAACTATTTTGATACTCAGAAGTTTATTGATCCATAAAGACGAATATTATTGACTGTTACTATCTCAACATTATGACTATTAGCTTTGATTTCCTTATATATATTTGAAGTGTAAATTTCGTTGTTAATTTTTGCTCGAGCATATACAAATACATTAGTCAAATCTGTACTTTCATATGCAAATAGTTCGTATTCTGAATCGCTAAGTCTGATGTTAGTAATTCTTTTGCCAAGAAGTTCATAACTATTCACTATTTGAATATCCAAACAATTTTGATTGTGTGCTGTTATATGGTTTCTTAAAATGGCGACACTCTGAGCAATCATCACATTATTAACAATTTCTTGTGATAAATGTTTAGTACCAGTAACACTTTTTGCAATGAAACCATTATAGTTTTCAAAACAAAAAGCCGATGTTGCTGAAAGTGGACCCCATCGTTTCACTGATAAAACTAAATGTAAAAGTTGATGGGAATTATATGTGAGCTCTTTATCACTGAATAAGTCCGGAATTTCTTCAACAAATACTTTTAACAATTTATCTGCTTGCTCTAAATCCTCAACCGTAATCTGATCTTGAACTAAATTAAATATTGCAATAACTAAACCCATCAAATGTTGAAAATACTTTTCTGGCAAATAATTTTCAAGAGCTGGAAGCGAATAAAATAATAGTAGATTGTAAAATTCTGAAGCTTTAAAAAAATGAGATTGTGTCAGTGGCCTTGGCATTCGATTAAAAGATAACGGAGAACGAATATTCGTTATGAATTTATCAATGTCTTCAATAAAAGGCTTTACGCTCCAAGGACCTGGCTTGTTGATGTAAATATTGAAGAATCGTTTTACAACTCTAAGTAATACCAAATGCATGAATTCAGGAATGAAACATGTTCCTAAGTTCAGTAATGGAAAGCAAGACAATATCGAATATCCTTTGACTCCTCGCAGATGTTTTTTTTCTAATTTTTGCAATTTTCGAGCAAGGTTTATCATTCTATTACCGTCTCTTAGCCTAGCGTTAAGATTATAGGGATAAAATCGACCAATTTTTTTTCCAGTGTTTGCATTTTGACTTCTTTTCGTTCGAATTTCACAAATGTTGCAACCGTATCGACCGTTAAAATTAAAAATATTCTGAAGTTTAGCTCGAGCCGGAGCATCTGCTATTATTAAAGTAGCAACAACTTTAGATGTAACTGATTCCTTCGTTACTGGATGAATCCATTGAATGCCTTCTTCAAAGCATTGGTTCAATTTTAAATAGAGAGGACGTAAAAACGTATTCATGCATGGTTTACAATCTTTGTCATACCACAAGCCCAAATTTATGATAAATGACTCTCTTAAATTCGCTGGAAGTTCAGCTATAGTGCCTAACAATGGCCAACAATGACTTTCAGCACTTTTAATTAAAGAAAGTCCATCTGTATTAATTATAAGTGTTAGATCGTATTTTTGTCTATTCGGTCGCGAATTTACTCGAATATATTCTGAGCCATCAGTAATGTCTGTAATAACATTATCGTCACGTGGCATGAGAGGTTTTAGTTTTTCACTCAGGTTGTAATTTTCAAATAAATATTTTATTTGACTATATGAATATCAAATTCGAAGAAAAAAACAATCTTTATCGACTTTAATATTGCATGCCGGACATGTCATGACTTTTATGTCACTACTAATATACCCTGAGCACATTTTACAAAAATAATGCTTTATAATGATGCATGGAGGAGCAATTTTTTTTGCATACTGCAATAATTTATAAACAGTTTTGGGCATTGCGTTATTTTCAGGTAATATATTGATTTGAATTCTTAATGCCTCTTTAAGAGCAGCTTTACTTATTTTATGTTTAACGTAATAATTAAGTAAATTAAAAACAGCTTGGTCGACAGAAACAGAGCAATTTTCGTATAACATTACATTTTGACGAGTATTATGATTACGAACATTATTATTTGCCAGATTTTCATCGAATAACAGTTCATGGTTTTGATCTTGATCATTGTCATTATTATCGTTTTCACTGTCAGAAGAATTGTCAGGTTCATGAAAATCTCCTACGTCACTCTCATCAGCTGTTGAGTGATCTCTTTCTGCTATCCTTTCATCAGCATGTACATGTTCTGCACTTTCATTTGCACTATCTTCATCTGATGTACAATCATTGTCCGAGTTTTCATCTGTATTATTTTCTTCAGAACTATCAATATCCGATAAATCGATAACATGATCAGAAAGACTAGAACTGTTTTCATTACATGTGGCTTCGTTACAAAAAATTAGTTTTTCCCATCTATATAATGTTGTTAAAGGAACCTGAAATTTATGAGGATATCAAATTAAATTTTAGATTAAAAAAAAATTTGAGCAAAAGTTCTAAAAGGTGTGTATATTAAGACACACTTTCTAGAGAAGAGCTTATTTCATTTGAGATGTTAAAAGGTTTTTTTTATATAAATTAACTTATGTTTGCATTTACCGGAGCATCAGGGTCTTCATTATACAATTTATATCTTTTTCTAGGCCTGGATGATGACTGTTGACTATTTAGTTGTGACATTATCCTTCAACATAAAGAAAATAATTTTATTGATTTGTATTTTCACCATCTTGTAAAAAGCAAATAATAAAAAAAATTAACATTAATTTATTACATTTTTTTTGGATGACATAATAAAAAAATACAATAAGTGTAACTTACCAACTGGAAACTGCAAGTTCATCAGATTTGCACAAAAAAACCAAAGAAATTCATGCAGAAAATCCATCTATGTTGTGGCCACCACATCTAAGGAAGAGACGACCTGCATTTTATTCAGTCAATTACAGGAAGATAGATTTCGATAATCCTCCGCCTAAACATATTTCAATCACTCTCTGATGTCTCGGGAAACTCCGGATCCCAAAAACCTTTAAAAAGATATTTATTATATGTATGTACAACATAAAAAAGTGATAATCAAATAAAATATATATTATACCTTCTGGTGTCTTTGGTCGCTCATATTTTGCTCGATGTCGCAAGCATTGATTTTTCCGTTTTTGTAAATCTTCTTTTGATAATCCCAACGATTTATAATACTACAAATAATAAATATAAATTACTTTTTTATGATACAAATATTTATATTTTTTTCTTTTTATTATTTATATATTTTTCTTATTTATTTATATCATATAACTCTACTGTTAATATTGCATTAATTACTTCTCTGCATTCCCAGCAATCCTGGCCGTTTAACTTTGCTCTGTCAGCTTTACATCGCACGCGCATGTTGAGCTGCTTTAAAATGCGCTTTCTTCTTGGCCTCCTGTAAATATAATATTTTCATTTATTATATATATATAAAAGCAACTTACATTTCCACAATTATTAAAAGTGATATTTACACATTAAACTTATCCAGTAACATCTTCTTTCCAGGTGGCTTGTTTTCTGTGTCATCCAAAATGAGTAAATCATCCGACGTGTCACATATATTTGCAGCTTGCTCTGCAGGCAGATAAAAATAATTAGTTTTGTCTTCGCACAGTCATTTATATTTTGAATAAGTACCCTGGTAACCGATAGAAAACGATTAAAAACGGCTATATTTGTATTGTTTTTAATCGTATCTTATCGGTTCCATCATTGCATATTTAGAAGACAATACTTATAATAATTTTACCTTTCAATGTATTATTAATAACTGAGGATTTATTTTTGTCTTCTATTTGCGTTGAAGTATGTTTAGGCGAAGGACATAATCCAAAATCTATCTTTCTCTTGACCGAATAAAATGCAGGTCGTTTCTTCCTCATATGTGGTGGCCACACCATAGATGGACTTTCTGGCTGATTTTTGTCGGTATTTTCTTGCAAATGTGATGAACCTGCAGTTTCCATATCGAAACACGTACTCGACACTTATTATATATAGTGCACGGATCGGTGAGACTCGTCGTCTTATCGTCGATCTTCTTCTTCTTATTTGTTTGCTTAGGCTCCTGCCTCCCTACGGAGGTCAATACGGCCCATATGCTCTCCAGTATTTGCAAAAGCAACGTGTAAAACAAAACCGCCCTCAACCCACTACGTGCACCAGAAGGGTCAACGTGTAACGAAATCAACCCGGTGACACAGCACGCCGGGGAGGGGGAAGGTACTGCTATTCCCCCTCCTTGTCTGTATATGTGTGCGTGTATTTATAATTGAACTACGTAATTAGCGGCAACTTCACAGTGTTGTGTACGTGTATCTGTGTGTGTGTGTCCGCGGTACTGAACTCGGGAAACCGTGGGTGCGCTACGCGCAAAAAACTGCGCGGATCACTTCCCCCTGCGGCCGTCTTATCGTCGATCACGCGAGCTAAGTGAGAGCGACAAGGAGGGAGTGATATTCTCCCTCTCGCTCGGCGTGCGAGCGAAGCCGAGACACACCGAGCGTCTGGTACTCTGTATGCGTAGTGGAGGCCGTGGAGGGGGAAATTCGCCAGCGTGCGCGGACTCGAAATCGCAGTTCTGAGCAGGTTACGAGAAGTTCATAGCAATAAGTGCGCATTATTGAATACATTAACACGTTAAAATGTCTGGACATGTCCAGATATTTTTACGTGTTAATGTATTCAAATCAGTAATAGAACAAAAATCTGTTGATATGCATATCAACATAGATTCTTTGTTCTATTACTGATTTATGAGTTTTAAACTAAGGTGAAACAGTTTTTCTAAAATGTTCCTCATTCATTGTCAAAATGACAATTCATACTGCAAAGTTGAAGACTTTGAAGTTTGTTATGATGAGGAAAACATTCCTAACCTCGGAGAGTTGGTTAAATTTTATTGGCAGAATTCCAAATATGATGGTACAGTCATCATGCAATCAGGTAATAAATTTATCATTCTTGAATAGTAAATTATGGTTAACATTATACAAAATCTATTATATCAACAGTATAATGAAATAATTATATTTATTCTCACATTTTTTTCATGTAAATATACAGATGATGATAAACTAATTGATAAGAAGTTGCGAGAGTTGAATAAATCAACAAAAAGTAAATCTACGTCTAGTACTACTAGTACGATTATTACGAATGAAGTGTCAGAAGCCAAAAAGAGAATTCCAATAGCAAAGCGAACTTGGTCACCAGCTACGAAAGAAAACAATAATGTCGATAATACCAGTGAGACGAAAAAGAAGGTATATGTAAATTAATATACTGCTGAAAGGTTAATTATTTCATTGGTATTGTTTCATAGGATCCAATATTTATAAAATTTCTATACTTTTTTTACTTCGCTAAGAAACAATATAATTTTTATATTTTATAAGTTGTGAGAAAATATTTTCAAAATGTAATACAAGTACTGATGTATATTTTTCTAATATTAAACTTTTATTATTCACAAATAACAGAAGAATGTTCGTGGACAAGGGAGTAAACCTGGTGCTAAGGATGTCTCAAGATTTAATAGAAAGTATAGTTTTTTCGAAAGGTGATAAATTACCAAAAGGGAAAAAACCGATTAAGCAAAAAAGTCCATCTAAAGACGATTTAAAAAAACAGATAAGGGCCATGAAATTTAAATTAGACGTATTGAAGGCACAAGGTATGAAATTATACTTTGTTAATTGTTCAAATATAATGTAAAATTTGAATGTTTATTAGTATTCAATAAATATTAGTACAATGCGAAACAATTGAAAGGTAATTATCAATTTTATTAAGGACTAAACAAGTCTAAATCACCATAAACTCTATTTAGCCTATGTATTATTACTTTAATAAAATAAAATAAAGCGATATTTTTTAATTTTAAAAATAAATCATTAGCAGTTTTTTACATTTCTAGTATGAAGCATGAGAAATTAGTAATTATTTGAAAGAACTTTTTAAAATAAATTTTACTTTAAATATTAGAGATTAAATCAGTGTACAACGGCTTTAATGTGCACTGAGTGCGCACTAGTGCGTCCAACCGAATTCACTATATAATATTAAAAAATTTAATCATTGTATTCTGTAGAACATGATCGTCAATCTACATCAAAAAAACAAGAAACGAAACCCTATTACTATTCTTCTGACACGACTGAATCACCTGAAGATACTGACCAATCCGATGCAGACAACGAAAATGATGTTCGACCTGTTGTTGACAAAATCATTAAACCCCAACCGCAAACTGCTGCAGAAGATAACAAAATTAAGTTAAAGGAAATAACTGGGGAAGATAACGATGGAGAAGTTATAACCAATAACATTCTTCAAAAAATTTCAAGTCAAAATAATGAGCTGTTAGATGATGTTCATAAACAATCTATTGAAACAATTGAAGAATTTTATGACAAAAAAATGGAAGATACCAAGACAGAAAAAGAAGATGGAGGCACGAGCGAACGAAATGATGACGAATTTTATGATGAAGATATTCAGTTGTTAGGTCCTGATTACTGTAGGAAGGTATTATATTGTATACACATAATTAAAATGGATATTTTTAAGTACTGATCTTTAATTTTGAAACAAAAATAATTTCTTATGGTCAATTATAGATGGTAAATATTGGAGAAGGAATCTATTGCGTACAGACTCAATTAAATATGGCTCATAGCTGCGGTGAAGGTACGGTCATGATACGCAATCTGATGGATGGAATATTCAAAAAAAGTGAGCTACTTTATTGCACATGCAGTGGTCAGCCCCCTCGAAAATTTAGGAAAGAGCAATGAACGTAAAGTTTATCGACCTTTACACAGTAAGGCTAAAGTCGTCATAATTAGTAAGTAATGAATTTCTACAATCCTTTGATCTTTTCTAAATTTTATTTAAAATTGTTAATTAATAGATTCAGGATTTTAAATACAGTTGGAAATTCGCCTAATGTAGAAGTTACATAAATATTAAAATTGATAAAAGTATTTCTACGAATTGAAAATAACAATTATTTAATTACGAAAAACGAAAATAAAATTATTTGTGCATATAAGTTAGCAGATAATTATGTATAGTCAACAATTTAATAAGTTTAAGCTAGATGTAAGATTTTTTGTTGAATTGAATTCAAATTTAGCTGATATATGCATTATTCAATTTTGATAGAATCTTAACAATATTTAATTATAATGAAATCTTTCACAAGTCAGTTGCGTCATGTAATGTGTTTTATTTTAATTCGTTAAATATTAATATTATTAAATAATACTAATTAATAATATTATATTATTATAATTGTTTATACTAGTGTATTTAACATTCTTATCGTAAACAAGATTATTATTTTATTTGTTGTTAATCATTATTTAATTTCAACTCCTTGGCAAATAAAATATATTTGTCTTTCCAGAATACACTCTAGAGTACCCTGAAAGTAAAGGTTGGAAGAAGAAAACCAAACATGATATTGCTCCATACAAATGGATTGACTTACAGCAGACAATGACTCAGAGAATTGGAGAGATAAAAAGAACTTACCAAAAAAACTTAGACCTGAAGAAATAAACAATTATATTTAAAGTAATTCACAACTTTAATTAAGGAGGTTCGATCGAATCATAGAAACAATTTTTTTTCTATTAAGATTTTATGTTTTACATCCATCATAAAAAATATATTATCGGAAGATTTTTGAAATTTGAATATGATCCACCGTCTACTTTATTGAAAAAATACTTTTATAAGTAACGTTTTTTAGGGTTTTTTGAGGTAAACCATTGAAAATGTTTTTTAAGTTTTTTTCTGGAAAACTACACGCGGTGGAACATTTTCAAATTTCAAAAATCTTCTGATAATATATCCTTTGTGAATTATATTTAACTTTAACTCTCAAAATTGGAAAAACTTTTTTCCATAAAATTCGCTCGAATCTCCTTAACATATTGACTAGAAAAAATGTACTTTTTTAAATATTTGTTAAGTAAATATTTAATTTATAGTTTTCTTATTAGATAAAAAAATATTTCTGTAGCTGTAACTGTTGATTTATAATACTAAAAAACATCTATTTCTAGTCGAACATATTATTCGCAATATGTTATTTACTTATACTTCTTGAATTTTTTGTGGAAATCCGGAAAACTATATAATTTAAAACATTCTTACTTATTCTACGCATTCCTGCAAAGTTTAATGTGTACATTCAGTACAACTTGAAAAAAAATTATATGAAAAAATCCATCACTATTGTAGGTACAAAAATCTGCAAAACCGTTATCCCTTAAAAAATAAAAATTCAGTGGTAGTTTATAAGAGATACCAATTTCCAATAAACATCAATAAAAAACTTTCATTTAATTTTCGATTTTCATTTATTCCATTTTATATTATTATATAAAAATCATATAATAGATAATTTTATATAATAATATAAAATGAATTGTAGGTAAAAAATCTGCAACCGTTATCACTTAAAAAATAAAAATAAAATTCAGTGTATTTTAAGAGATACCAATTTCCAATAAACATCAATAAAAAAAAATTTCATTTAATTTTCGATTTTATTTATTCATTTGATATTATTATATAAAATTATATATTATATAATTTTATATAATAATATAAAATGAATAAAATAAAATCGAAATTAAATGAAATTTTTTTTATTATGTTTTATTGAAAGTTGTTATCTCCTGTAGGTACAAAATCTGCAACCTTTATCCCTTAAAAAATAAAAATTCAGTGTATTTTAAGAGATACAAATTTCCAATAACATCAATAAAAAAAATTTCATTTATTTTCGATTTTATTAGATTCATTTTATATTATTATATAAAATTATATATTATATAATGTTATCTAATAATATAACTGAATAATCAAAATCGAAATTTAAATGAAATTTTTTATTGATATAGTTTATTGAAAATTGTATCTCTTAAAAATACACTGAATTTTTATTTTTTAAGGGATAACGGTTGCAGATTTTTTACCTACAATAGTGATGGATTTTTTCATTAAATTTTTTTTCAAGTTGTACTGAATGTACACATGAAACTTTGCAGGAATGCTTAGAATAAAGTAAGAATGTTTTAAATTATATAGTTTTCCGGATTTCCAACAAAAAATTATAAGAAGTATAAGTAAATAACATATTCGAATAATATTGTTCGACTAGAAATAATGTTTTTTAGTATTATAAACCAATTTTAGTATTATATAATATATAATTTTATATAATAATATATAATCCTTTGAAAGTAAACCTTGATATAATGATATATAATTATATAAAAATTTGTAGAATCATACATTTATATATATATTCAGATAACATTATATCGTTCCAAATTTGACATATAATTATATATGAGCATTTACATATAATTATATATGATTATATATGATTATACAAAATTTTTTTTTCCCGGGCACAATATGGATATTGAAACACAAATGAACCCCGAAAGGACACGATATCCTATGGACGTCCTTGGGTCCATTTTGAAGTTCCTGGACTTCAAATGGACTCCAATGGACGTCCATAGGATATCGTGTGCTGTCGGGAAAGTCGTTTGAAGAAAAACGACCCCCGGGCGAAGCCCGGGTAACCAGCTAGTTATTTAATTAATACTAAACATAAAATCTTTAGTCCATATTTATATTATAATTAAATATTTTGTTTTATTTTTATATTCTAGCTGCTGTATCAACAAGATTTAAAAAGGATGATAATCCGTTAACTGAGAGGCAATTTAAGCAAGCGATTCAGGCAGTATCAAATAATGTAAAAGACTGGAACGGATAACGGACGAAACGTCGGGAGAACGCCAAAGATGCTACTGCTACACCCGATCGTAACACTCCTACGCCCGAGCATAACACTGCTATGCCCGAGCGTAACACTGTTACGCCCGAGCGTAACAGTGCTGAAGAAGGTTATACAGATTATAATAATGAGTGATGATTTATTTTAAATATTTAAATTCAATATTATAATAACAGTGTTGGGTAGTATCTAGATACATATGTATCTAGATACTACCCAACACTCAGATATGTTTTCACGTATTTCTTGCTTTTAAAGTTCAACATTTATAAAATAAATATAATTAATGTTTAATACAATTTTAAATGTTAATACAATGTTAATGTTAATTCAATTTTAATGTTTAATAAAAAATAACGTTTAATAATAATGTTTAATAATAATGTTAAATAATAATGTTTAATAATAATGTTTAATAATAAATAATATTTAATTTTAAAAAAATTTAAATTACATCACAATATATATATTATATTCATTATCAGATCCTCTTTAGATTACACTATTCATGACTTTATATATTTCCCTTATGAGGACCTAATATAATTTTACAAGGGCCTGATTGTGATAACTTATAAGGACCTTATAGGAAAACTGCGTTACACGATTACTCAGGTACTGATAAGGCAATAGTATCAGTTCCTGACAACTAAATCAGGCAAATATATATGGTCCTTATTTGGACCCTACCTTAATTTCAAGACGGGCATGGATATACTATGTTTACCCATATGGTACTCACACAAAGGATGGCATCGTCATTTAAAGAAATTAAATAGTGAGAGACGAATAACAAGAGGACAATATATTAAGTATCGCATGGCTATTTGTGATGACTTCAATGTTTTCTTATTAGGACGGACGCTTATTCCAACAATGGCTTGTAGATAATTATGTAACAATTGAAAAAGACAGAACGGATTATTGCAAGAATCATCAAAAAGAATTACGTTCTGAAACATATCAAGGTTTAATAAGATTATATGCAAAATCTGGAAAATAACTTAAATGGACGTATTGGGAAAATGGTTATACTTCTTTCTACGTTTTATTGGATTACCACGTAACATGCTACAAAATTATCAAGATGCAATGGCAATTGTTGCTAAATTTGGTAAACCAGATCTTTTTATCACAATGACCTCTAATCCAAAATGGCGTGAAATCAAGGAAAATCTTTACCTGGACAACAAGCTTCTGCTAGACCTGATATTTGCGCTCGTGTGTTTAATATTAAAAAAGACTATTTAATAGATTTGATTATTAAGCAAAAAATTTTTTGGTGAAGTTTGCAGCATATTTATATGTTATTGAATTCCAAAAACGTGGTTTTGCCACATATCCATATGTTGATCACTTTAAAACACAATTTTAAAATAACAACTCCACAAATTGTCGACAAATTAATATTTACAGAAATTCCTGATCCATGTGAGAATCGTAATTTGCATGATATAATCATGAGACATATGATTCACGGGCCTTGTAGCGATGTGTTTAATAGATGGACAATGTTCGAAAGGTTATCCAAAAGTGTTTCTAGAAGAAACCAAGATGGATGAAGATGCTTATCCACATTATCGTCGACGAGATACTGGAAAGACTTTTGAAAGACCTGATAGATATATAGTTGATAATCGATATGTTGTTCCATACTGTCCCACATTATCAATTATATTTAATTCCCATATTAACGTCGAAATAGTTTTCAGTATTAAATCGGTTAAATATCTGTATAAATATATTTATAAAGGTCATGATGCTGCAGCTATAACAATTGAACCAATAACAGAAAATGTAATTATCAATCATGATGAAATAGGTGATTATATCGAAACACGGTATGTTGGACCCGTAGAAGCTAGCTGGCGTATACTTGGTAAGAAGTTACAAGATAAAAGTCACGCTATAATACGTTTGCCAATTCATCTACCTAATGAACAAAATGTTATTATCGAAAATGAATCTATTGAAGATGCAATGACTTCTGCTTTAAATCAAGTCACTATGTTAATAGAATATTTTGCATTGAACTTACGTGATGTTGAAGCAAGAAAATATTTATATACAGAAATTCCACAATATTATTCTTTTAAGAAGAAAAAGTCAATGGCAGACATGTATCACATTGGATCAAACGAAGTAATTATTATAATTGCACAGGCCGAATGTATTCTGTTAGTCCAACACAAACAGAATTATTTCATTTACGATTATTGTTACTTACTGTTAAAGGAGCTACGAGTTTAACGATTTAAGACTGTAAATGGGGAAGTTTATCAGACACATGTTTAGCTTTAGGCCTAATTGAAGATGATGATGAATGGATACGAGCTATGAATGAAGCTGGCCAGGTGGATGATGCCACGACAACTTCGAACATTATTTGTACGTATTTTATTACATTGTCAGCCATTACATGAAGTGTGATGAGTTCCTGAAGAACTCTGGGAGAGCTTTAAAGTAGTAATGTCGGAAGATTACACCACGATATTTTGGTATATTACAAGGAAAAAAAAAGCTTATGAACAAATCGGTGCTATGCTTTCTGCAGAAGGTAAAATTTCGCTGATTTTCCACAAATTGGAACAAATGATAGAGGATAACGAGGAAGAGGATTATTGGACGCTTGAACAAGCTATAGAAATTGGAACTAGACAATATAATCAATTAAATAAAATGCAAAAAGAAATAATTGATTTAATATTAAACAGATTAATAATAATAGTCATAACAACCATTGTTTTTATATTGATGGTCCAGGTGGATCAGGTAAACATTTATATATAGGTACAGACTATTTATTACTTAGCAAAATTCGAAAAAAAAAAAACTTATGTACAATGGCTTTCACAGGCATTGCAGCAACGTTACTTACCCGCTGGAAGAACAGTTCATAAAATTTTCGGATTACCAGTTTCATTATTTGCTGATTCATCATCTGCCATTAAAATTCAGTTCAAGAAAACTCATATTAAAAAAAATAGACGTTTTTATTTGGGATAAAGCACCCATGGCACCACGATATGCTTTAAGATATTATGGATAGAACGCTACGTGATATTATGAATAATGATTTACTATTTTGGGAAAAATTGTCCATATTTGGTGGTGATTTTAGACAACTTCTTCCGATTAAAGTACGACGTACTCGAAGTGAAATGTAAATCTTTCCATTAAGTTTAGTTCCCACTTGGAAATATTTTATCAATTTTCTTTAAAACAAAACATGCGAGTCCTTCCAGAAGAAATTAAATGTACAAAATTTTTATTAGATATGGGGAGATGGGAAGTTAAATAATTCTAATAATAATATACAAATTCCTGAATGTTGTATAGCACCATCTGACGCAGATATTGTCAGAGATATATATAGCGACTCAATAAAAAAAAAAGATTTGAGTGCAATAGCTAAATTGTGCAATACTTTCGGCGAGGAATATTGATGTAGATGAAATTAATAAGTTTTTGAATTATTAAATATTACAGAAGAAACGAATTTATACAAGTATAGATAGCGCTGTAAATGCGGTGGTAATGTGACATTTTGTGCATCTTAATTAACAGAATACTTAAACAGTTTGTCTCCACCATCTCTACCCTCCTCATGGAATTGCGTTTAAGACCAAATTGTATCATTATGTTAATAAGAAATCTTAATATCAATGAAGGACTTTGCAATGGTACTAGATTAATGATTATAGAACTTGCAGATCATTTATTAAACTGCAAAATTTTAACGGGTAACACAACGGGAGATATTGTTTTTTTTAAATCGTATAACATTGTATTGTAAAAATGTATATCCTTTTACGTTTAAAAGAAGCAAATTTCCAATCAAGATAGCTTTTGCTATGACGATTAACAAGTCACAGGGACAGACGTTTGATAGATCTTCGCAAAGATGTTTTTAACCATGGACAACTTTATGTCGCTTTTTCGCGAGTTAGTTCCTGGCAAGCATTGAAAGTTTATTTAGGTAATAAACGAGATAACAGAAACGTTAAGAACTATGTATACAAAGAAATATATATTTAATAAACATTACGTAACAAAAAAAATGTAGGTACATAAGAAAAAAGGGCATATGCGGTAAATAAATTAAATAGAAAGAATTTAATAACATTATTTTTAAATTAAATATTTATAAATTGCATATGTTACAGGGATTTTGTAAAATTTTTTTTCTTGTAAAATCCCTAGAAATATATGGAAGAATAAAAAATTTTACGTGAAAGGTGTGGAAACCTATGTGGAACCTATTTTATATTAAGAATGAACACTGTACTTTCAAGTAAAAAAAAATAGAAGAGAATACAGACCCCATATAATGAATAAGTAGATATTTTTTTATTTAATCCGCAATATTTTAATTTTTTACTCCACAGTATTTCTAGGAATTTTGAAGAAAAACGAATTTCACTTAAAATCCCTGCAACACATATAAAATAAAAATTATTATATTATATAACGTTATTATTCAGTGGTATTAATTAAAAGTGTTATATTTATAAATAGTACAAGTGATATACTCATTAAAAGTGAACATTATTAAAGATAATATTATTATATCATTAAACATATTTAATTTTATATTTTATTTTTTGTTTCCTTTTTTTTTTTTTTTAACTCCGCTTTGGACGGTCCCAAGCCCGGCCTGAAAAAGAAGGAGGGTTGGGTGGGCAATCTTAACACACACTGCAAAATTAAGCTAAAAAGCTGGTCTCTCTGCCAACATGAGAGCAGAGAGGAGCAAGATAATCAAAATCAATCTCAATATAACCTGTCATTTGTGAATTATCAAAATATGTTTCTTGCGACAGTTACTTTTGCAATAAAAGTGAACCAAGCGAGAATACCAATCGATATTATCGTAGAAAAGTGACATGCAACAATTAAATCTCTTAGAATATATCCAGACAAACTTGCATAGATGCATAAGGAAATAGATTGGTCTCATTTCCTTATGCACATGTATATGGACTAATCAATTTCTTTATCCCCAGTTTCTTGACTTGGTAATCTTGCGACACACTGGGTATGATGGAGAATTCGAGATTTTTTAATATTTTGTATCTGCTGAGGATGGCCCGATTTGGAGCCGAAACGTACGAAATATAGATCTTTTATCTTGAAATAAATCATTTTGATTAAATACGCACAAGTACCGCGTTTGACTCTCATAGCCAAGTTATTTTTGAGTTTGATTTTTCGAGAGTCCTAAGGATATTATTCAATTTCTTTATGTTTATGCACTATACAAAGGAACCCGCCCACAATCATAGGGAAATTGGGTTTCGGTAAAATTGGCTGAAACTTTGAAATAAATAGTTTATGTGATGCTAATTGAAAGTCACAATAGGCAAGATTCACAATAATCAACCGTTTTAGGAGCTATCAGTGTTCAAAAGTCAAAATAAGTAGGTGTTATTTCAGTACTATTGTGGAACAGTGGATTACAATGTATTATTCTGCATAATCATACAACTTATTTTTTTTTATTATATCAATAATATGTATTTAGGTGAAAAAAGTATGTATATACACTATATGAATTATGTATATACACATGCATGTATATACACTATATGAATTATAACCGTATAATATAAATTCATATATATGTATATACTTGATGTATGTACATATTTTGTGTGAGTGTATATGTTGTGCGCGCG